>VZTI01001825.1:656904-670498 GCA_013397865.1 Struthidea cinerea | reverse complement strand
GAGAGGAGAGGAGAGGAGAGGAGCTTCTTCCTGTATATAACCATCTATATCAGACGTGATCAGTTCCTTCCTGTTTTTTTCATAAAACATTGCTGGAAGGTATCCTTTGTCGTAATAGATTCATATGCAAGAAGGAAGATGTCCACTGGAGAAATATGAAGCCACAATCCTTACATTTCAGGAGCAAGCCCCAGCCACTGGAGCAAGTAAGAGGGGAGGACACATCCCTCCCCTGTCTCCCTGAATCTCTACAGGCTAGGAATAAATCAGCCACAGGGCGAACCAAGAATATGATTTGATAAATAGTGGGATAGACTTCACTGAAGAGAAGGTGAGAAATATCTGTTCTGTTGCTTCTAGGGTTATAGAGGAGGGGCAAATTTATCTTTTAAATATCAAGTATAAAATGCATAAGGAATCATGAGAGCAGAAGCAGGACATATTCAGGAGAGATGTCTACTTCTGTCTGTGATTTACAGCTGGGTGTGCTATCCTAGAAAATGCTTTCCCAACTTCTCACACAGACAGAGTGAACAAGGAGAGTAGATGGGAGTCACTGACTGTCACTACCTCTCTGTTGTTGTATTTTTGTCTGGTTACTTTGCATGACTAAAAGAGGAAATGCCTTCACCAGAGTGTCATTCACCCATTTGTTTAGATGGCAGGCAGATACTTTGCTGCAGTGTTCACAGTGCTGACAGCAGGAGTAGAGAACATCCCTAACTCATTCTAGCCTACAGTAGTAGCAGTAGTTAAGCCATTGGCATTTTTCTGAGATGAGGAGAGTTCTGTCCCCCAGACTGAGGTTTAAATAAAACCCAGTCCTCCCACAGAACTTTGGAGTTGAATTCTGCTTATGAGAGCAAAGGCACCATATGGCAGCTTTCCTTAAAAAAGTGCATGGCTGCTGTTTTTAATTGGTTTCGTTTTGGGGTTTTTTTGTCTTGCGTGCATCTGTGGGTGGATATTAGGTCTAAACAAAGGCAATTTGATTAAACTTTTCACAGAAACTCATTACAGAAAAGCCTTCTCAGGGTATCCAATGAGGTTACTGAGCCCTCTCAAAATGTGAAGGTATAGAACCAGCACTTAGCAACCTACACAGTTTCACACTTGTAGACTGACTTAAACTTCACTTAATTTTCAGTGAATTTCTTCCTATGTGTCCTTTGTCCATCTCTAAAAATGGAGACAGTAGATGCCAAGCATGAATATTTTAAAATAAAAAAAATATTTTAAAAAGAGGATTTGCCAGAGTTATCTTTTTAAAGTAGTTACACTGCCTACCTTAATTTGATTTTAATTTTGAATGTTACCTGAGGCTGATGATTAAATACCTTTGGACTCAATCCTTGGAGCAAATTTTGTATATATAGATAGATAACTGCACACACATAAACATACAAAATTTTTTGGATTAAATACAAATATCATGCATAGTCAAATACCTTTCAATAGCACAAAAAAAAGATAAGGTCAAGTGTAAACCCAATAAGAGACTGTGAAAAGCCTTTGTAATTTAACAAGGAACAACCAACGAACAGGAATCCAAGAAGGTCATTGCACTATGCCATTGCCCAATCATGGTGAAAATTAGCCTGTAATGACCATGTTAGTCTACCAAAGGATGTTTGTTTTAGACAAGATTAATTGAAGATCTGTCTTTGCACATGTCCATTTCTTTGTTTCATACAAATGAAAAGCTGGAATTGATCCCATCTTAATTCATTGGACTTTTGCCTTGTTTTGCAGGCTGTGCCTAATATTTTGCAGAACAAAATAAACTTCCCTGAGGTTGTGTTGATAGAAAAATTATTTTGTCACATGATATCTATGATCGGAGTTTAAATGGCCGTACATCCTCATTATATCTGCCACACCAAAGCTCACAGAAGTCTCATAAAGTCAGAATAAAAAGCAAATGCTGTTTACTTAAATAAGAAAGACAAGGTTAGCCAGACCTTTTTATTAGCAATCAACACTATAAAACCCACTTAGTCCAATTAAAAAAAAAGTACAATATAAGAAAACAAAAAACATAAAGTAATAACTATTGCTTGGTATTCAATGTTTTCCCCAAAGGGTGAGGACATTAGGATTATTTACAAGCTCTTTACTTTCCCTGATATTTTACAAACATTCCACTCATCACAGATTTAGATCTTGCCAGTTATGTTTGACTTTCCCTCAATACAATTTGTCTAGTAGGTCTCCAGTGACTTTAAAAGGATAAAGCTTAACTTGGCTCTGAGCTCCAGTGCTCTTATCGCACTGCAGCCATGGGCAGATGAACCACAGGGAGAAACAGTAATTCTATTTCTTTGGGCTTTTCTCCCTGAATTGGCATTGCCCGACAGTTGGGAAAAGATGACACTGCAAAGTTGGCACTACTTTACACCAAAATCAGGTCTCAACCAAAACCCAGACTTGGTCCTGAAGCAATCAGTTCTTCTCATTCTGAGCTACAGTTCAAGCCATGCAGATCCAAACTAATCTAGCTTGAGATAGCACAGCACAGCAGTAGGCTAACTGATGAGCTCTCCCCAGAGCAGGAGACATCTTACTACATGGACTTCAGTTATTTAGTATTCTCAGATTCAGACTAGTAGGATTGAACTGACATGAGTAATGGCCTAATATCCTTAATAACTAAATAGAGAGAACCAGGAGCCTTGATGTAGGATTTAAAAGATTCAGCATGGTGAATGGAGAGGAACACATCAAAACTTGCCTTTGGGAAATACTTTAAAGGGATGCCTCCAAATTCCCACCTGTGTTTTGTCTCTGCATGCTAAAATGTCCTTTCTCCAGCCTGCTCATTCCACATAGCAGGAGGGAATCCCAGATTCTGATCCCTTCTCAAAGGAGAGGTTGTTAATATTGATGGAAATGGTCATGGAATAAAAATGGTTGCATCGGGATCAGAATCCTGCACCCAGGGCTTCCTTTTCTGAGCTCTCTCCTCACTGGGTTTTCATTTTTTCCTAACTTTGACAGGAACAGAGAGCACCTACAGCTCAGTGCTTCTAATCTACATGTCACCACTTATGCAGGTATGTCCTGTATGTTAGGCATGTGAAATGCATCTTTGTTTTTAAAACTCATGTGACTGGCATTACTTTGCCCTCTAGTTTAGAAATGTTTGAGGTTGAGGAAGGATTTGCCTTGCATCTCCCATCTTGTTCACAGCTGCATCTAAATTTTAGATAGCTTCAGTTTCTGAAACGAAAGCCACTTGTAAAGATGCTGAAGTTGGCAGAGTTCCATGAAATGCTGTGTTAGTCAAACAATTACATTCATAATGGAATTTAGGTGATTTTGGTTCCCTTTGTGAACCAAAGCCCACTGGACTGCAACCATCTAGGAGGACCCAGTATGAGATTATACTTATGATACTCTTAATTCTAGACATTAATTGAAATAATATTAAGTAAGAAATAAAAGAAAACAAAACAACCTAAACCACCCTCAAAAACAGAGAGCAGCTTCATTTTATGTTCAGGTTCGGTTTTCTTTATCCCTCAAAAATGCTTTGATTAATTATTTGGGGATCAAAAACTCTTTTTTTAAATCAATTAATAAGACATCATATCTACATTAAATATCATTAGTTTCTTAGAAATCTTGCCAATGTGCCTTTACCTGAACATATTGGAAAATCTCATCAAGTCTCCCAATGGTAGCAGTTGTCCACGAATAGCAAAAGCACCTCTGTAATAAAGACATCTTACAAATACTCAGTGATTGATAATGTGTTGGGAACAGGAGAAAAAAAAACCTAAATAATCACTCTAGAGAAATACTGCTGTCACTGAGGTTGAAACTAAAATGTCTGCCAAAAGCCTGTTAAACATGAAACTAAATATAATGTAGTAACTATGCGGGAATCCTAGCCCTGGTTTTTTACCTATATACCCAAACTTTTTCATCGTTTAGTGCTCCCACTAAAGGACAAAGGGAAATATCCCTTGTAGGTGCTAATTTTTAAAATCAGTGTAAAGATCATCTCCTTGTTGGAGATAGAGCATGAGCCATCTGTGGTGACCAGGGAGTTCCCTGTGAGTTTGAACTCTGCTGGACTGTAGAGTAGAAGGCATCTTAGTTAGTGCCCTTGTGCTGATTTCAGATAGATTGCCTGGGCACCTATTTAGATCCTTTTTCTTTGTTAGGAAATAAAACTTCTTCTTAAACATAACTTTTTTTTCTTTGAAAGGGGGAGGAGGAAATATTTAGACTTCATTAGGGCAGCGCATACCCTCCTTATGAAAACAAACTAAATTAAATCAAATCGAACCACAATTTTTGTTTAGCAGGAATCAAGATTAACTAGATAGCAAGAATGTAACACCAGAGGAGGTAAATAATCATTAGAAGTATACTAAAAGTTATCCTAAAAGAAAGGAAATTACTTTGGAGAAATTGAAGAAATGAAATGGGGTGGAAGACAACAAAAATTTAGTCACCACTACTCACAGGATTTTGAACTCTTGCTAACTCCTTTAATCAAGTTGCAAGAACAATTCACCACCTCGATCGCTGCCTGTCCTTGAATGAAAAATTGATGTAAAAGTACCAAAGTGAAGCAGAAAGGGAATGTCACAGTTGGTATGATTGGAGAAAACCAGAAATATCAAGTGTAAAACCAAACAATACTAAATTTTCCCCACTCCTATCTTTAGTACAAGGTTGAAAAACAGTGTACACGGTAAATTCATGGACTTTTTATTTATTATAGTCCTAGTGGAGTTTGTAACTGCAAACAGTAGGCATGATGGCTCTGCAAAATTTTGAAAACCTGAATAATGCAGTAAGTAACACCTACAACTTGAACAGATTTTTAATTTGACTCTTAATATTCTTGCTACCTACACATGAAAATAATTTCCTTCCACATTTCCTTTACAAAATTGTAAGACAAAATAACCTCTGTGTTTCTCCTCAGTTGCTGTGTAGCAATGACTCACTGCTGTAATTATTGAGTCTGACGTTCCTGCAGCTCCTTGCCCATTCTCCTGCTGAGTCAAGTGAGATGTGCCAGCCAACAAAATATTAATTCAATATATCCAGAGTAAGAACACATATCTTCCAATTTTAAAGATGAAATGTTAATATAAAATACAGCAGGAAATGAATATGAGTTTTCCTTTGAAATTGTTTCAGTACAACCTGTCTAAGGCACAACAAATGCTATATAGTAGAGGGATCCTTCCCTGAAATTGCATACTGTTAACAGAAAAACTTGTTTTCTCTCTAAGAGCCCACATTACTTCTAGCCTGTGTTTGAACTACACACCTGACACGTTAAAGGAGAAAAATATGTTTTTTCCAGACAGTGAACAAGCAAACAAACCAGCCATGAATAAGAAACACATTACAGCAAAATATAAAACAGTCTAGTAAGCCTGGATGTTGTACTGATCGTGAATTTACATAAATAATGCAACAAGTTTGCTTTTTCTATATTAAATTTGATTAATAATTGACTAAAGCCCTGTACTCACTGGGAACAAGTACGCTGGTTAGGGATAATTAAAAGACACCAGGAGCTCCTGTCAGAGAAATTTTTCCTAACATACAGCACACAGCCTGTCATACTGCTGTGTGCAGACAAATGGTGCTTTGTCACGGTTTACAAAAAGTGTTTAAAAATATGTTTATTCTGGATGGTGAACAGGCAAACATATGCTTCTATTACTTGAAATACATGCTACAGAAGCCACGGAGAGTCACTGTGGCAGTGTGAGCTGCTACGTTTGCAGCTGATGTCAGTAACACAGTGGTGATGGAGAGGAAACATACGGTAACACTGGGTTTTACTGCTAACAGAAACAGAAACATATTTAAGGCTGCTATCGCAATGATGTGTTGAACAGAAATAATTCCCTCTACTCCAATCTCTCACCAAACACAGCACAGAAGAGATACATTAATCTGCTACTACCATTTTCTGTTAAAACTATTTTTCAACACAATACTTATTAAAACAAAATCACCTACTAATGTTTTTTCTCATGGAAATCTGAAATGAAATTTTCAGTTATTAGATTTATTACATTTTTTATTAAATGAAAGTTAAAATCTTGCTACAGAAAAAAAAAAATCACTCTCTCACCAGCTACATAAATGCTAAGATTTCCTGTTGCTACAGAAACTACTACTTTTGTCCTGATTCATGGTTCTATAAAACATAATGTTAATTTATAAAATATAGGGGCTGAATTAATTTCAAGCTTGAAATAACTAGAGGTGATCAATGTTTTAAACAGACATATAAACACTGAACTATGCTAAATGATAATGCAAATTATTTTTATATAATTGAAGATTGATGAACTTCTTAAAAAATGAAATACAAAATTAGAAGTTATCTGAACTTTTTCCCAGCACATGGGCAAAGCCAAGATTAGACAAATTTGCTTAATTCAAAATGTAACCTAAAATGAAAAGATATTTTTTCTCCCTACTCAAACATACTTCCTGGGTTTGGCTGAAGCCAACAGCAGAAATGCCAAAACTGATTCTTAAGGGGATTTTTTCAGCACAGAAGCACAGGGAATCTACAGAGAAACTCATATTTTAAAAGTTTTTAAGGCTTATATAAGTAATCAGACCTTCTGATTCTTATCTTTACTGAATTGCTGAAGCTTGTGGTGTTTGTATATCTTTATTTAAATATCTGTTTTACAGACATCGAAGTTAGTGGAAAAGTTCAGAGGACATTTGTTGGAAATTTGATTTATCTTTAAATTGATTAATCATGTTTGAAAATCCAGTAAAAGACACCCATACAACTACAGTAAAATTTAAACTTAATACTTCTTCCAAAATATGCTTGGACGTTCCAAAAGACTCATAAATATAGTTTGTTGAAATCCATGCAGATGTATTGTAATAGTGGATTTCATAAATCTATGCTTTAGTTGTACTGAGAGTGACATTAATTATACACTGTCATCCACATAGGTTATACATTATCCTAATTAACTGTTTTAGATAAAATGGAAATAGAAAACTTCATGTATCAGCATGCTGTTCATGCTTACTTTTACCCTGATGGCTACTGTAGAGATACTGGCTTTTTGTTACCATGCAGTGTCTTTGAGAAATATCATTTACAGGCCACAGCAAAACATTTAACACACAGTTCACTTACTTGAAAGTCATTAATCATAAGTAACCATAAAAGTTACAAATCTCATAGATAGACTTATGTTAAAAATTTATATTAATCTTACTTACATAAGTTGGTGTTTGACAATTAATGTGTTTAAAGAGTGTATAGTCAATGTATGTTGGGGGGAAGGGGTGCTAGGGTTTTGATTTGGGTTTCTTGTGGAGGTATAGTTGCTTTTTTTTCTGTATAAAGAGCGTGCTGCAATTATGCCTGAAATTAGCTATAGTTGTGGTCGAAGAACATTAAGTACTGTAAGTCCATCTTTACTGATCAATTATGTTAATTAAAACTTTGCTATGTTGTTGTTTTCAATTAGAAGAAATCTGTGAAGATGACATTTAAATCTGTCATTTCTATTTACAGAGATACAAAATATCATGTACATATGTGCATGCCTAATTCTTGAGGTTCCATAGCTTATATATTTATTTGATTTTATTTTTTAAAAAACAAACAATATTAGTAACTTTCTAGGTGGACATGGTTTTTTATTTTACCTGGATACTGGATACTCACTGTTTTCTTAGTTGTGGAGGTTCAATTGAATGTTTATACAGCTCAGCAGAGAACTGCAGTCTACCTGCAACAATCCCGAGGATTCAGAGTACATCTCAGGGAAGAAATTGAAGTGGTAGTTTAATTGATATTGGCTCCACCTTAATATTAGACTATTTCTTTGTAGTTCCATGGTTATGATAATATCTCAGGTAATAAATCAGGCAGTGAGAAAATTGAGCCTTGAGTATGCCTGTCCTGCAGGAGGAACAGATCAAGACTCATATATAGTGCCACAAAATACTGAGTTTTCTGTGGGAGCAAGTGGTAAGAATCAGGTAAGCGAGGAGCAGAAAAACAAGAGCAAACCTAAGGACTGGCTCTGAGATGATGCCTTTAGATTCCAAAGATTTTGCATAAAGCCAAATGAGGCAGTGTCCTTGAAAAAACCTGTTGCAAAAATGTCAGAGGTTGAAGTATTTCCTGTAATGAGTCAGCTGTTGTGATTCACTTTAGGGCAATATTTACCCTTCTATGCAACGAAAGTAGAATGCTGTCATCCTGTTCAAGAACCATGCCCTCTTCACACAGGCTTGTATTGCTTGAAGTTGTGTGTAGAATCCAAGCTGTTGGCTAAAGCAGCAATGAGAGGCACGCTAGCTAACAGAATTTCTGACTGGAATATGACTACTGGACTTACTTCCTTTAATCAAATTGGGTGTTTAATAAGGTGCAACGTAATCACCATTAAGAAATTATTTAAATACTGAATTGGGCAAAATATCTAGGTTGAATAACATGTTCCTCATGTTTTCACTGGCACAATAGTCAATTGAAACTGTGGAAGGTAACTTTCAAATATCATAGAATTATAGAAAAAATTATGTTGGAAAAGACCTTCAAGATCATCGAGTTCAATCATTAACCCAGCACTGCCAAGTCCACACTAAACCATGTTGCTAAGCACCACATCTACACAGGTTATAATACCTCCAGGGATGGTGACTTCCACTTCCACTGGGCAGCCTGTTCTAATGCTTGACAGCTCTTTCTGAGAAAAAAATTTTCCTAATATCCAAGTTAAAAGTCCCTTTGTGCAGCTTGAGGCTGTTTCCTCTTGTCACCTGTTACCTGGGAAAAGAGGCTGACCCCCAGCTGGCTACAACCTCTTCTCGGGTGGTTGTAGAGAGCGGTAAGGTCTCCCTGTGCCTCCTTTTCTCCAGACTAAACACCCTCAGATCTCTCAGCTACTCCCCACGAGACTTGTGCTCCAGACACTTCCCCAGCTCTGTTGCCCTTGTCAGGATGTTCTTTAGAAATCTCTGGGGGGGTTTATCGGTTTAGTTTTTTCCCTTGTGAAGAGCTTGGATGAGAGGAAATGAATAATTTTTGATAAAGGTGAAAATAGTCTGCAATTAATTTTTCATCATTTTGTTTTGATTATTTATACTTTATTCTGTGCTAGCAGTGTAATCTTCTTTTACAATTGTGCTCCTTTGGGCATTTGCAGATCCTGTTTTAGAAATTTTTCCAGTGTTAATGACCTAATGACCCTATCAAATCTTACTACAGCATTGTTATAATGTGGATGGAATGGAATGAGTTTGCAGCTGCCAACAGACTACAATTTAAAGAAATAACTTAGTGAATAACACATTAAAATAAATATTTTGGGTTCTGCATGACATTTTCAAGATTTATGTTGAGATTCATGTCAAGAAATAAGTGCTTCCCACTGTGAATCCCAGAGGAAAATGCAAGGATGTTTTGGGGGATATTATTTTCAAAGCAAAATGTTAATCAGAATTTTCATTCTCTTACCTGTGTTTGAACTTGTTCAGTCCTGATGGATAAGCCAGTTCACAGTTTATGAATTTCTACTAATCACATTAAAGGACTTTATTAAAGTGGCTGTGTACTCAGACTTATGACATGAGTAAACAGCAAGAGATGTTGAAGAATCACTTTGTGGAGGTGACAGGAAAAGAAATAATTTCCAAATATGGAAACAATACAAGGTACTATTAATAACAACATAATTGATGATTATGATCATGATCTCTTTCTGACTCTAATATTTTAAAATTTTTTTAAGGTTTTATGTCATCTTAAAGAGTGTTCAATCATAATGAAACAAGAGTGACTTGACCTTCAGTGAGAGCTCTGGTGGTCCTGCCTCAACAAAATACTTATTATATGCTTAAAAGAAAATAATTACCTGGGCACATTGCTGAATGAGGGCCTAAGTCTGTGTAAAAAAAAAAAAAAAATTAAAAATATAGGAGGGGAAGGAGAAGAAGAAAAAAATCTGGGGAAGAGATAGCCAAGGCTTCTCTTATTCATATAATATTATTCACGCCAACACTATTCATTTTTTGATTAAGGATTTATGATACTGAAAACAGGACGCAGAATAAAAGTACTTATATACACAAGCACATCCCACCTTCAGTCTGAATAGCGTGCAACAGGTCTGGCTTTATCCCTTTACTCATTCGTGTCTGTACTGTACAACATGCTACACTCATCCTCTGGCCTTTATCTCCATTATCACACTAAGGGTAGGCTTTCATTATAAGGGCAAACATCTAGAAAAAGGTAACAGATTTTATAAGTGACTGATGCATAGAGAGTTTCTGTGAAATGTTTACAGCTATTTGAAAAATAAATATTGGCTTCACCATTTCCTTGGTTTTCTTAATGCAAAATTAAGTTTAAAAAATGCCAAAATGAGTTATGTGGCACTAAGACCTTGGTGGAAAAATATAAACAGACTGTTAAAACATATTTCAACTCCCTTGGCATCATTTGTGGCCAATAAACAGTCATCTGTGAGTGAAAGGTTAACTGACTGTCACCCATTTATGATCCAAGTTCTTTCCTGGTGCCACACTGACCAGGCTAACATGGATCAGCATGTTTTACATGCCTTTTCCCCCCTAAAAACCCAGGTCATGACCTAATAAGAGCTGTGATTCACAATAATGACTCCTTTGGTTCAAATGGCATTGAGATAAGTGCAAAGAAGTTTTACTTCAGTGCAACTGAACTATAATGCTAAATAAAAGAAAACAAAACACGAACGGTGCGCATGCACTTGGGTCAAGTGTCTTGAGCTCTTCCAGAAATTATTTAAAATTAAGAACACTACAGCTCTAGGATCTGATGAAACAGAAGACTGGAGAACAGACTCTGTATGCTACCAGGCACTTTTCCTTTTTTTTCCTAATTAGGCTTTCGTTGTTACTGAGTACCTCCTTCTTGCAGATCTTTGCAGACCAACTGAACAATAAAAACTGTACTGTATTGGAAATCACAATAATTTTGTGCTCTGATGTTCAAAGTTGTTATCTGTTTGAAGGTTTATGTAAATTAGCAGCTCTTTGGACATGGCGTATACCTCTACTTTGTGGTCTAACTCATTCGCTGCATTGCTGCTGGGGACCAAATAATGAATAATATGATTTTTTATTACCATTACCTTAGAGATAGAGACAGCAAAATCAAGTATGTCTCCATTTGATAGGAAAAAACCCCTAAACTCAAACCCAAGAGAACAAGAAACTCTTAAAGGTTAGTGTAATAAATGACTACTGGAAAATCTGGGATGATCCCTTTGCCAGCTTCTCTCCAGGCCCCACAGGTATACTTTGCTTTTTGACTCATGAAAGAACGAAACTCACAAAAAATACCATACCACTTTTCTGGTATTTGCTGAAAATATGGTGAATCAGTGCAGGAAGTGTTCTCAGGATCAGGGTCTAGAAACCTTGCCAGTATAACTGTTAATGATAAAAGGAGGGGAGAAAACTGCTGGCATTGGTTGGCTGGGAAGTTGGTAACAGATTTCAGAGACTTTAACCATGTACATTCTAGATTAAATAGGGGTCACTCTAAGAATTTCTGCTTGTGTTTTTCAGGCAGATGAAAGCTTGCTCTGTCAGTTCTCTGAGCAGACATGAGCTCATTCTGCCCACACTCCATCCTGGCTGGAAGCTGAACTCTCGCAATAAGTGCGACACTGAACCTATTCAGGGGCAGGTTATTTTAGCCCGGGCTCAGTGCCACATTGACAGGGCTACCAAGCTTCTGTTTAGCTCAGAGACTGGGCAGAGAGTCAACAGCTATGGGGGTACAGGCAGCCAACACTCTCTGACGGGTTCTCCAGGTCCCATTCTTCTTTGCTTCAGCATTGTGGAGATCTAAATTTGAATGTTTGGCTCATGGTGAAAATTGTGGACATTTCAGAAAACTTTGCAAGCAGCATTACAGCATTATTTTTTTTTTTTTTTTAATCTGGAGGTATTGTCACTAATACTAAATAAATTCATCATAATCTTGTAAGCACTTAGTGGTCAACTTCAGTTTGATGGAAATCGTGGTCATCCACTGGAAGAATATAAGTTTTCTCTCTGAAATCAGAGACACATCCCATTCTTTGTACACAGATTTTTTGCCTTTTCTGGACTGGTATTTGGAAGTGTCATTTTTTTCAGTTTTGATCAAAGTTATGGGAAGAAAAATGTCCAGGTTAAATATTTTGAGCTGGATCTCAATTTGATCCTGAAAATGTACTGCGCTTTACAACTTGCACAGATAATAGTGAAGAGAATGATACAATCAGGGAATCTTCATTAAAGAAACTTTTCCAATACAGAAATATTTTCTAATTGTGAATTTTACTGAGCTTTTTCCTCATTCTGCATTTTACTTTTGCATTAGTTTTTCTGCTTGCAGACTTAAGATAGATGCATTATGCTGCAATACTAAATTTTCTGCATATCAGTGATTAGCAAACATCAATGAAACTCTAAATTTGCACACTGTGATGCTGTATCTATCTGTAACTTCTGACATATCCTTACATATATCTATTACACTTTGTACACAAATTTTCACTATGCTAATCTACATTCTGATATTTACTATAAGTTGCAGAGTGTTTTAACACTTTTGTTATACAAGAATTAAGTGAATTCAAGCAGTGAAAAAGTTACAAGAGCACACAACTGCTAATTAAGAAAATTATTGTAGCAATAAAAATTAGTTATTACATTATTCATTTTTTAATAGAAATTGAGGCAAATATCACATCACTTATGTCCCTGTGATGGATAGTCTGAATTTACAAATCACATGATTTTGGAGATGTCTGAATATTCTACACAGAGCAGTTTTGACATAAAAAAGTTCCTCATGGGTGGCAAATATCCGGAAGTGTCTCAGCTACACAAGATCCTTTTATTCAGGAGCTGTTTCATGTCAAAGCCCAGTAGAGATGAAGAAACAATGTTACTGGCTTCTATATTAAAAGCTAGACTAATGAAAGCAACAGTAGTTTTAAGCTCTTTGTAGATGCTTTGATGTAAGTAGGTTGAAGAAATGTAACTATTTTTGGTGTTATGACTTGTAGAAGTGCAAGCTCTTACCTTGGGGACAGTGAAGTCCATTGAGCACAGGATTTGATAAATTTTGTTAAAATACTTGTTTGACATTCTTTCATAATGTAAATGTAGAGGTGGCATAAAGCAATAAAGGCCTAAAAGAGAGTAACGCTGTGCAAGAAGACTGACAGGGTAGATAGTGAAGACAATAAAGACAAGAGGAAAATAGTAATTTTAAATTGGAGAAGCAAAAAAATGGTGAATAACTTATTAAAGTCTGTGCACCTTTCTTTTAGGTGCCACAATATGCTCTGTCTGCCCCTGTTAGCTGGGACAGACCTTGAGAAATATTCACTGAACTACAATATGTAACAAGTAAGATCACTACTGAGTTTCCATTGATAGTTTTTCTGCCAATACTTGAATTCATTAAAGAGTTCTCTCAGACCTCAGACTCGTGTACCTGTGAAGTAGCCCTCAGCAAGGATTCCATAACACTGTTCTTGTCTAGAATTACATTATTCTCACATAAATCTACTTT
>VZTI01001825.1:442244-656876 GCA_013397865.1 Struthidea cinerea | reverse complement strand
TTTTCTAAAATTAAATTTTTCTCAAATAAATTTTTTTTTTTTTTTTTTTTTTTTTTAATTAAATCCTTCACTAGGTAGTAAGTGGTTGAGCTGCCAGTGGCTGTTGGTCTTAACTTTTCATGTAGAATTTACTGGTCTGAGTGTCTACTACCCACCACATAGGAGTTAAGGTTTTTATAGAGTCAGCAACAGAAAGATTTAAAACCACAAAACCTCCCTCAGGATGCCATAACCAGCAGCATGTGTCCTGCTGCAAACAGATTGCTAAAGATTCACTGAGCCTCCAAGGGAGTACAAATGTAAGTGTGTAGCAGAATAGTACCCACTGCTTAATAACATAATTGGATAATTTAACAGAACCTATTTAATTCAAAATAAGAAATGGAGCAGGGAGCATAATCTTAGAAATCCCTCTCCCACTTCATTGACAAGTGACCTGGTACCTATTCATTCCCTGAACAGTGAATTCTTCCTGCACAGTGTCAGAGATTCATTGATGAGCCTGTTCCCTGGCAGCACAGATTGCTGCTTTCTCGTGGGAAGAAATGACTATGGTCTGGATACCCTCTGGCAAATGAATGCATTAACCCAAGGCCTTTCATTTCTTCCTTGAGTAAGACAAGACATTGTCTCCTACCTTCAGGCTGTGGGCTGTGAACTGTCAGGGGATATAAATGCATGCCTTGCTATTTTCAGAATTTCCTAATGGTTAACTCTAGGCAGCTCTCTGCTCTGCATGTTGCCTGATTTGGCTTCTGTCTAAGGAGCTTATCTCTCCCCAGGCATGCACAGAGAATCAAGTGTCTCAGACAGGGACCTGCAGTCTGTTCCTAGGGCTCAACAGCTTTAGTGTTAGTACTGAAAAATCTTTATGTCACCTACCTGTAGGAAAACATGACTGCCTTGTGAATAAACACTTAAATTCATTAAATCCAGGATGATGTTTAAGACTAGAAAATTGTTACAAAATCTTCTTTTTTTCATTGCCTCAAGTTTGAATTGATGTTTATTTTATTGTAGATAAGCTTTTTGGGAAAATAAGATACTTTTGTTCTTGCTCATATATTTTCCGTTTCTTAAAAAACAAGTTTAGGAGTCTGGAGGAGGAGATAATGTCACGCCCACTATGTTCCACAGTGATAGCTGTGGTGGAACACATTGAAAAGCAAGTTCCTCTCCAGTTAAGTGGTTGAAAAGCCCTAAAATACCAAAGGAAAGAAAAGCTTCTAGAATAATAAGAGGAAAATCAAACTTAATTACTGAAAGTCTCTTACTAATATCCTATAGAAAGCTACTGGAAGGTGGGTTCTGCAGGCACGTGACAGTGAATATGTGGAGAATTATCCAGTTTTGATGAAGGAAATATATCAGTTTAGAGAAGGTAATTGAAAATTAACCAGTTAAGAGAAAAGGATAGAGAAAATCAAGACTGAAGACATCATCAATTTAGAGATAGCTTGGAAGAGCTAATAATGAAAATAGATTACAGATATCTACCTATTATCGATGAATAAGTAGATACACCAAAACAGTTAGGCCATTGTTAATTCAAATTCTGAATGTGCTTACACTGGAGGCTTTGCTTTCCTGCTTGAAAACAAGGCTGCTGTACCACCGACAGTGTATACCTAGCAAAGCTTGTATACCTGCACTGTCCTAAAATCTTAAGGAAATAATTTCCTAGTGTTTATGTAACACTGATGTTGATTTCCCTCCATGTCCTAGATACTGGTTAATTAGGGAGTTCTAGCATTAATTGTGACCAAAAGAAAACATTTTTGTATAAACATTTTGTATATAATATATACAAATAATATAATAAATAAAACATTTTGTATAGAAATTGTATAATTTCTGAGCTGCCTTTGCATATATAAATCCTTTACAGTGTGTAGTAAATAATGTAATAAAATCATAGAACAGTCTGGGTTGGAAGGAACTTTGAAGGTCATCTAGTCCAAGGATCCGCCCCACTGAGCAGGAACGTTGTCAACTAAATCAGGTTGCTCAGAGCTCTGTCCCACCCGACTCTGAATTTTTCCAGAGATGGGGCATCTACCAGTAATTTGAGGAACCAGTTTTTTCAGTTTTGTCAATCTTGCTCATGGAGGAGAGTATACTCTATTAGACTTTATTTTTTCTTGCAGACCCATCTGTAGAAGCGCTTCTTATGATTCTTTGCATCCCTTGCCAAGTTCAGCTCCAACTGCACCTTTGCTTTCCTGATTTCATCCCTACATAACGAGGCAGTGTATCTACACTTTTTCCAGGATACCTGGCTGTCTTCCACTGCCTGTGCAGTTCCTTCTTGCCCTTTAGTTTGACCAGCAGGTCTCAACTCAGCCATGCCACTCTCTTGTCTTTCTTTACTGATTTCTTGCACCTGTGGATTGCTAGAACTTGAACTCTATGGAAAGTGTCCCAAAAGATCTACCAGTCTGTTCTGCTCCCTTGTCCATGAGGACACTTTTAATTGGACACTCCAATTAACTAATTCCTTTACTGGAGGTTTGCTTTCCTAAAATACAGGATCCTGACTTTACTCTTTGCCTGACCCATATCCCTAAGGACTGCGAACTCCACCAATGCGTGAGCAACCTGGTCTAGAGGGAAGTGTCCATGCCTTTGGCAGGGGGAACTAAATGATCTTTAAGGTCCCTTTCAATGTAAACCATTCCATGATTCTGTGATTCTATGACCACTGAAGTGCAGGCTGCTTAAATCTTGATGTCACTCAAGATTTAAGCAGCTCACTCTTGTTGGTGACCATCAGATCCAGTATGCCATCCTCTCTGGTAGGGCTGCCTATTACCTGGTTTAAGAATTTATCCTCCATGCACTCCAGGAATCTTCTGGATTGCCTACAGCTCACTATGATAATTTTTCAGCAGATGTTGGAGTGACTGAAGTCCCTCAGCAGGACAAGAGCCTGTAAGTGCAATGCTTCCCATAGCTAGAGTGAGAAGGCTTTGTCAATAGACTCCCTTTGATCAGGTGGCCTGGAGCAGACACAAACAACCAGGCTCCCTGTGTTGCCTCAGTCTCCAGTTCTTACCCGTAAGCTTTCAACCTTTTTGTGGCTGTTCTTCAGAAACAACTCTTTGCAGTGTATCCATTTCTTGATGCCTCCACCCCTCCTTCCTTGCCTGTCCCATCTGAACAGCCTGTGGTCACTGATAGCCACACTAGCCAGGGGATTCATCCCACCAAGTTTCAGTAACGACAAACAGGACTTAGTTTTCTTGCGGCATGGTGGCTTCCAACTCATATCCATGCTGTGTGCACTGGGCTGTCAGCTGTGCCACCTTCCTGGAGCAATAACCCTTGATTCTTTTGAGGTATTTCACTAATGTTTCTCTTTTGGCTTCTGTTACCTCAGGAGCCCCTGGCACATGTTCTTAAGACTTTAACTGTACAGCAGTATAGCCAGCACATCTCACTGAATTCTCATTATATTCCATAACAAAGGAGGAAACCTCTGTTCCTGCTTCACAATAGTCACAGCTATTGTATATTGAACTATAAACGACTTTAATGCAGTTAGAAGTGGGAAATGATTAGCTGCTGATGGATAGTGTATATTGGGATTTATGTGGATTAAGTTAATTTTTTTAATTAATAAATTCCATAAGTATATTTACATCAACTTTCAGTCAGAGAAATTATTATATTTAATTTCTGCTTACATTTGAAGATACTGCATGAACTGCCAGTGAGTTTTAGTCACTGATATGATATAGCAACACTGGCATGGTTCCAGAAAGACGTCCAGTTAATGGGCATTGGATTGAATCCTTGCACTTCCAGTATTTAGGCTTCATGGAATATTATTGGACTGAGAGTGTTGTTAAATAAAATAAAATAAAATAATTTAAGCCAAATATTTATATATACATAGAAATGTTAAATCTTTTTTTTTTCCATATTGTAGATTTTATAACCATTGCTGGTGAAAATATTTTCAAATCATGGAAATTATGCATACCACAGATAGGATTCTGTCTGTTAATAGGATTTTACATGGATGTATCCTCTGAAGTAGACTTGCAAATTGAATTTCAAGCTTCCAAAGAAAAGTGAATTACTACAAGCTTTTTGCATTTTTGCACCATGACTATTTTTTAAGTTATTCTGTATTTTTCATATTTGGCAAGAAAAGTACTGGGGTCTGGGCACAGAACTGGGTCCCAAGAGGATCTGTGTTTATTTTTTCACTGTGCTACAGATTTCCTATATGTCTTCCACTTCATTTTTGCTTCCCCATTTGAGAAAAGACTGAATAGACCCTCCAAAGGTTTACTCTGATACAAATCACACAGAAGAACCTAAGCAGGTGGTTTCAAAACTTACAAGTCAGGTTGATCCCTTGTTTTACCTAAAAAACTCAAGGGACACAAGAAGAAAATGTTACTTACGCAAATGCATCACTGCAAAGCCTGGATAATAACAAAGAACCACACTAATATCTAAAAATGAGATTTTGTACACCAAGGAAGTGATAATGGCCTATTTGTTTCCTGCTTCTGAAACAGCAATACTATGTGGGATATGTTTTTTAATTAAAGGTACATAAAACCATCTGGCCCTATAAAAGTTGTACTCTCAAATAATTCTTACTTTACTACCTATTATAGAATTTTCAGCAGTACCATTTAAAAGACTGTACAGATATATATATTTTTCTCCACTTTACAGAAAGACAAGTTAGAATTTTTGCAAGAAATTCCATCACTAGTTCAACAATGATGATCAAATAAATCAATAGCCTTCAGCTTAAAAAAATAAATCTAAGATTAACATTACATCAAGGCTTCTAGCAGCAGACTACGTACCATACTATTCTAAGAAAACAGAGAGTAATAATACTATTGCTGAAAATAAATACACAAACTTTTAATCAAACAAGAGCTAGAAGTCCAATACTCTACTCAGTGAACAGAAAACTCTCTGCTACCAGGTCCCATAAAGTTTAACAATTCTTGGTTTGCTTTCAACAACTGATCCGGTTTCCCAAAGCAAAGCCTGGAGAGACAAAGTATTTTGGAGAGCTTGGAAACTGTTACCTAGATTTGCAGGAATTGGAAGACCATGTCAGCAGCTTGACGTGATTTGAATAATTTTAATGACTACCTCTCTTTTTTGCAACAAATTTCATCAGCTTACTGCCTCTGAGGACCCACATGCCTGACTCTTCCCTACATGACTATTATTCCCCTGCCAACGGGTCTCTTGTGTGTTCCACTACTAATGGATCTATGCTCTCTTTCACTTTCTGATGTGATTTTGTAATCACATTCTCATGCTCATTCCAATATAAAGTCTCTTCTTAATTTTAACTACCAAAGGTCAGTCACCACCTTAAGTCCATGACTGACTCACAGAAGTTAGGGTGTTCTCTGTCCATCACCAGTTTTCAGCTCTGCCTACATCAATTCCAAAGTCTTTCTCACCTGAGCAGAGCTGTCTGATCATTTAATCATATTTCTCCACAGATAGGACCAAAGTTAGTGAATCATTGCAGCAAAAGCAAACTTTTCTAACTAAAAGAATTATTAAATACCAGAATATATTGTCATAGGGCGGTGAGTGTCTATTAAACCCCTTTAATGGTTCTGAAGTTCAAATAGCACAGCCAATTAAAAAGTGTAATTCCCCCATTCTTCACCCCTTTGAAGTGCTTCTCCTAGACCATGAGTAGCAAAACCAGATGTATCTGCAGGCTGAAATTACTACTGTTCGAAATTCAGCATCAATATATCTGTTTTCATAAACTAATATGTAGGATAATAAATCGTGGTGCCTGAAATCCCAACACGTGGTTACTTTTCCTTTTCAGTTCTGGAGGATCTGAGGATGTCGGTCAGAGCAGCAGCGTGTCGTAGCTGTACAGCTCCTAAGAACATCAAACAATGTCAAGTGGGCTAAGCAGAGTCTACACAAGAAAAGAGGAGAGGTCATGTGTCTTTTAGGATTCTCTTTCAACTCGTGTTTTTATAGTTCTATAAATAATTCTTAATTACATTAAGAAACACTGCACTAAATGGGAGATCTGCAAGATCTGGCTCTTCTTACTCTGTGGAGATTTTACTTGCCACAGTGTAAGTTGCAAAGAGACGGACAGAGATATTTTCCTCATATTTACAGATAGTCTGTGTAATCATCTTGTGTAGATAAGAAACCTAAGGATGTTATAAAAGAAATTAATCACTCAGATACTGTTATTAAAGATTTCACATTTGGCGCAACATTTAATTTTCCTATTTCAGTTATCATTTACCATGATACACTTACTGATTCAGTATCCACCTTCTAATCTCAACCTTCTTCCCAGTCATCATCTGGGATAAATAGATTTTATTCTGATTTCCCAGAAAACCTTTTGGAGCTGTCTCATTTTGAAAGAGAAACAAGTATATTTGAACTTACATGTGTTCAGCATTACTCTTTTTAATAATAGATTCGTCAGACTAATAAAAAGTAGTAAAGAGAATACAAACAGTCCAGAGAAAAAACAGAACCCTTCTGAAATCACCAACTGGGAGTTATCTAGTTTGAATTGAACTTTGCGTAATGTTGAGGCGGAATTTTGGAAGAACAACATGAAAATTATTTTTGATATTTTCTCAAGCAGATTTTATCACTTCATGGTTTCTTCTTTTCTTTTCTTTTCTTTTCTTTTCTTTTCTTTTCTTTTCTTTTCTTTTCTTTTCTTTTCTTCCTTTCTTTTTCTTTCTTTTTCATTTTCTTTTACTTTTTCTTTTCTTTTTTAACTGTATTCAAGCATAAGACCTGGGACCTTATTTTTTTTCATGCCTTCCAAATGTACAAGGTACTGCCATAGCAAAATTAAAGATGTTCCACTTCTTAAGCTTTTCTTTTCATTTCAATACCCTTTTTCTATTTCAGATTTTCTTGATCCACTTCCCAGAGCAGCTTAGAAACTTGTCTCTTTACTGGTTACTATTACTTTGTGAACTTACGTTATTTGAAACTAATGTGAGTCTAGCCAGTCTACACTTACTTATTTTTGCTAACAGAAACAACATTTAATGTGGGTCATTATAAGAAATGAGCTTCCAAAGCAGGAGAGCATCTATTTTCTTTGGCAGAATTATTTCAAATAACAGTCACTAAAGTTTTGAAAAGGTATGGTGTTCTGTGTTTGAGGTATTGAAAGCAAACATGGCAAATACCCGAAAGTTGTGAAGGAAAGGCACTGGGAGCAGGAGTTTGGGAATTGTGGTTTTCAGCTACGGAGGAATCATTTAAATCCTTAATGGCAGCTCCTCAGATCAAGGGAAAACAGCATTCTCTGAAGGGTGGCCAGCTGTTTAGTACTCAATAATTAGGTTTTTATTCAGCCAGCCTTCTGGAATTGCTTCTATCACGGATAGTGATACTGGCAAGCAAAATAAAGAGGTTTTTATGTCATAGCATGCATTCTTGTAAAATTTATAATATAGCCCAACATAATTTTGGTTTGCAAAATATCTGTTGGGCATATATTTATCTGGACTAGGCACTAGTGCATTTGTCAAGCATGAAAAACAGTTTAGATTTGCACGTGGCTGATACATCATTATTTCCACCATGTTACTCATCTATTTTTTTAAATATTCAAATGCGTTTGAGTAAAAATAATAGAGGAATTAATCTGAAACCCCTAGGGCCAACAGAGATGGACTTTTTTACTTCTTTATGTTTTACTCTTTGCTTATTCCAGAAAAGTATGAATGAAACTGATTCCCCATCTCCTCAACAGAGGAACTTCAATTGCACCATGAGGAGGCCACAGAGTGTGAGCAGATCTCATTCTGGCCTTCACTTTTACTGTTAAATAGGACAGGAACCTAAAGGGCAGTCAATAGACTCCAGCCAAATTCCCTTTGATTTTTTGTGGAAAAGTGACTTGGCTAGCAGAATTTATGCCTGTTACTCAACATTATAATCTTTGAGGCCTGTATACCCCCTTTGACTTAATTTCTACAGGTTTGAATCATATCTCTTTTGTTTTTTCTTGATCAGAAATAAGAATTTACATGAATCTATTTTTACAATTTCTTCCATGTTCAGAAAATGTGATTTATATTGCAAAAGATCTCCCCTTTTTATACTGAAAGTGGGTTTCCCTTTCCCTTCCCTTTCCCTTCCCTTTCACTTCCCTTTCCCTTCCCTTCCCTTCCCTTCCCTTCCCTTCCCTTCCCTTCCCAGCATTCCCAGAATGTCCCAAATAAGACATTCTCTTGCTATATTGCCATGAATGAACCCAGAGGAGTCCTGAAAATGAAATCCTCTCTAAACATAAGCTTTAACATGTTGAATTTTCAACAGCCTTCCAGTTCCTCAACGATACATGTTGTCCCTACTCAGTTCAGAATAAAGATGAGTAGAAAAGACCCTGTTTTTGTTAGCAAATTCAGTCATTTTAATTCACCCCCCGAGTAATACTCCTGTCCTTTCCTCTGATTCATCATAAATTTTTGAGCTGTGTGTAACTGTCCTTCAATATTTTTCCTCATTTGACAAGGATTTGTCCCATCTTTTCCTTTTGAACATCTTCTACTAATGTTTAAGACCCCACATCACTTTTACACTTTCTTTTTTATGTTTTGTGTAAATCTTTCTAGCCTCTGTTTTGAGAAATTTCCTTTACTTATACTTACTCTGTGCCTAAAACTACCTCGGAATAGGTGCTCCACCTTTCCTGATTTGGTGAACTGGCTTTCCATGGGCAGTGCCAGGCACAGCACTGCTGGAGGCAGTAGGGCATAGAGCCATCCTTTGTGTGCAGTGGGACAGTTCTTGCTATATGCAGGAGCCAAACTCATACTGATTGCTTCTAAACGTGTCCTTTGCACTTGTACACCATTCGCTGCTGCCCCCGACAAACCACAGAGGGCAGGGGCACTGCTCTCTCTCCCACCTGGGCACAGTTCTGTCAGTAGAAAGAGCAAATTGCTTTCACCTCCATTCCTCTGGGGAGCTGGGGGGAGGGAGGCAATCAGCATTTTTGAGAATCATGTTACTTGAATTTAAAGATCTGAATACCAGCCTAGTCACACATGCTATGACTTGAATGTTTGAGTTTAAAATATATCTGTTTCTCTTGTGATTCTTATGCTAATTGGATGTGCTGTAATAAACTGTATATTTATGTTTTTTTTTCTTTATTCTAGCATCTGTTTAGATAAAGCGATGATTAAAAATAATATCATTAACTGCTTAAGTCATCCACATTTCTTGTGCCGTGAAGTTGCTCAAGTTGCTTCTTTTTTTTTTTTTTTTTTTAAAGTGGATTTAAGTTTCCTACATTTTTATTATAAAACAAAGTATGGGAGAAAAATATTACTGAGAAAAGTGTTTGTGTTTAATTTCCTCAAAAGAGAATCCAGCATTCTGTTTTTCCTCTTAATTTACACTAAATTTTTAGTTTGGAAATATCACATGGTTTAACAGCATTTTTGGTCTTTTATTCCCAAGTCCATTGTTTCAGTCTTATGCTTCTGAGGTAGATATCCTTCAGGTTGTAATGAAGAATCCAAATCTTTTTTCTATTCAATCAGTTTTGAGTTCTGATGGTAAAAGTTATACGATTTTTAGCAGTTCTACCAGCCAACATGATTAATAGATCCTTTGTTCTCAGATATGTTAGGTTTACTCTATCCTTCCATCACTGAGAAATCTGATTTCTGTTTTATTTTTACACTCTTTATTCACTTTTGGTGAAAATCAGTATCATATTATTGTCCTTTCTCATATTTGACAAGAGAACAATGAACAATATTTATCACTTAGCAGAGTCAAAAGAATTTCAATAGATTCTTACCTGTAATTCTGTTTTTCATTTCCTATGTGAAATCTGTCATATTGTGAATATGCCCGGTTTCCTTCCCAGTCCATTAATTCAATTCTTAGAGAATATTGCCTCTGACTTGTTATTGCAAAGATAAGTTCATTTCCCAGCCAATGTTCACCTGATGGGCTACCAAAACCCTAGAAAAAAGTTGGCAAAATAACTAGATGTAATTATTGTAATTGGTAGAGCCTTTATGCAATAATAAAATCATCATTATATTTTACCTATGCATTCTACTTACTGGTCATAACTTTCTTTGCTCCAGTTTGACTGTCTCTAAAATGATTCTACTAATATAGGTGGTCTAGAATGGCATGGCATGCTCCAGTTCAGCTGGACTTTGAAGGGGCAGCTGAGGTTATCAGTTGGGAATCATTTTCCAGGTACATGATATTAATAGCATGATGCTGTATTTACACATTGTCCAGTGGGAATACTGGACATAGTCATATTCTATAATGCATTTAATGTGGTGTTAAACCTAGTCATCATTTAGAAAATTAAGTCAAAACAGAATTCTTCTGCACTTTATAAAACATTAAAAAGAGTCCAAATTAGCCTAGATTATCCTGAAGCACAGTAGAGAGTACTGTAAAATTATTTTTGAAAAGGAAAAAAAAAAACATCAGCAGTATATTGAAGGTACCTAACTCTCCTCACATTTCATATATTCAGATGATCCTTTTTCCAGTTAAGACAACTATATAATTTTGAAACATGGAAAAATAATAGTGAAAGAAAAAGTATAATTAATTTTCAAACCCAATGTGGACATATGTTTTTATACATCTTCCAGGTTTTAAAGTTGTTTAAATTGTAGTGAATATTTTACTACATTAAATTTAAGGTTTTATTTAATGCCATTAACTTATTTACTACATATTAGAATAATTGTTATTTTTAAACTATTAGTCCATACCTGAGAAATATTCAGTCCATGTACAGTAGAAGTTATTTTAAACCATAATATTTACTTGTGAAGAACTACTCCAATATGGCTGTGCTTATTCATATTTCTTAAGATAGGAAAAATGGGAACCAGAAATCTCTTGGTATGCTTACAGTGATGTACTGGGGGTGTTTTAGAAGGTCCTGTGAAAATTTCCTAGTCAAATTAAATGAAAGATTGGATTATTTCCAGAAAGCACATATTTTTTAAAGGGGTTAAAACCAAGAGACTTCCTTGGGACTAAAGGTTAGGTAGTGAGAAATGTGTCTGTGAGACACATTGGCAAGACATCGATCTTCTCTATATAATGTTTCAGTCACTCCTAACGTGAGATGAAAACATTGAAAGTAGAGCTCTCTCTTGCTTTTTTTCTTTATTGTATTGCTGCGGCTCCAGCCCTGATTAGTTGGGTCTCTTGAGAAAGAAATCCGGCCTCCCCAGAGGCCATGTGGTAGCACAGGTACTCACTCAGGCAATGCATAGGTATATCAGCTGCAAACTTCTAAACCAAATTAATTTTAAAAATTTAGAAGATTAAAAGTTTGACTGGTCCAAAAAATAAAAATGGAGGTAATTTTTTTTTAAGTTCCTACAGAGAATTACAATAGAAAGTACTTTACTCAGGACTCACTTTTGTTTACACTACCCTACCTAAGCATATATTTGGTGACTCACTGATAGCAGAGGCTGAGAAGAAATGCCACGTTTGGCTATGCGGAACTGAGTACACTAATTTATATTTTAAGTAAGAATATCTGCCTTTTGGCTCAGAGACCGTCAGGAGATACCCGTGGACAAAGTGCTTCGTCTGCAAGAACTGAAATTCAGTAGTCTGTAGCAAGTCTCAAAGAAGTCTCAGACTGAAATATGGGAGGATTCCATTAGCTGGCTTTTCCTTTCCTGCATGTTATTTCATTATATCCTCTTTCTCTAGTGGACTGTTTCCTATACAAGTCTCTGTAAATACTGGTTGTAGGTAATACCGGTGATACCCTGCTTTGAACACATCTGTTTTCCAGTATGAGCTCCTGCTTCTCAAGTTTTCCCATTATGATTCTTTCTGTTATTTCTCACTTACTGCTTTAATGATATTCACATTTATATTTGGTTTCATACATTGCTCCTAAAATACAAAAATACTTGTTCCTCACCTGTAGGAACCCTGTCTACAGCTGGCACACCCTTCTGTAATTATCACTGTTTTCTGTCTGTGCCTTTGATTCTTTCCATCTTCTTGCCTTGTCTTTCTACCCTTGACTGTCCCACCTGGTGTCTCCCGTTCTAGTAGCTTTGGCAGTGTCGTGCAAGAGCAGTTAGAGGTTTGTCTCTGTCATCTTTCACCACTGGTCACTGTCACTCATCTCAGAGTAAGGCAAAATATGCTTTGCATAGACTACCTAACAGGAAGTGTGTCTCCCTAAAATCCAGAAAGTAGAAGTGGAGCACAGTAGTTCAGATATCAGTCAAATTAGGTTTGTTTGGAGTTTACATGGTTTCTTATTTACAGAAGATTTATTATTATTATTATTATCATCATCATCATCATCATCATCTGTCTTTCTTTAAAAAAGATTCACAAGAAATTCTTTCTCCCTTTTTCCCAGTGCAGGAGAGCTGAGGGGACTCTCCTTTGAACTGTTGATCTATTGAATTATATATGTCTTATCTCATTTAGATTACAGCCTATTCAGGATGCAATACATGTAGTGTTTCAACAATATATGATCCCTTATGTGGTCTACAGAAACTCCAGACACCATATATAATTATTCTGAAGTAATAATTTTTATTCTTCAAATTTTCACCTCTTTCTCCCTTTCCACATGTGTTATTACACTAAGATGAAAATCTATCAGTAAGTGGCTTGCTCTCTTGACCAGAGGAACTGAAGCTGCAGCAACAGGGAACAAAAGAAATATAAAAAGAAATATTAAAAATTATGAGGAAATCCACCACATTAGTTATGAAAAATGGAATCCTATTATCAGGGGTTACAATACTGAAACTCAGATTAGAAATGCCTAGAATAAGACTTTTTCCTTGACAGAAGTAACTTATTTTTGAACAAACTACTTGCTTTTATGAAAAGAAAACCAAGGAAGTAAGTGGGATATAAAACATCTTTCTGAAGCAAGGAATGTTCCAAAGAAGAAGCAGTGTACTTTATTAAACACCTAATATGGCTGGAAAGATATAAACAAACAAACAGGCACTCAAAGCTTTCGTAGATCTAAACCAGAGAGGAGCAGTACATTTCTGTTAAGCACAGAGTTGGCAGCAATTTCTTCAAGTATAATTTTATTATGCCAAACTCGACTGTTTCCAACCTGTATTTAGTCTGCAGTTTATTGCCTATATTCCAGAGCTGAAGAAAGACTTGCGTGCATACTGTTTTTCCCAGATACTTTGGCTGACTTAATAATGACACAGCTCTCCTTGTTTATAACTTACTTAGACTGTCTCTACTACAAGAACACTACTACTTTGATGGGATATGTAAGCTTTTGTGCGCAGAAGAAAATGACATAATATTAGCTAAAAAACCCTGAAAAACATGGTTTAATTTTGTGTTTCCATTCCCAAACCTGAGGCTGGCAAAGAAAATGGTTGCACCTGGTTCTTATGATTTACGTTCAGAATCCTTAGCTTTCAAAGTACCTTTCAGAATTTTGTCTTCAAATACAAAATATATTTTTCTTTTCACAGTTAAAAAACTTAAGAAAACAAACCTGTGTAATTGTTATGCCCACCTGTCCTTTATATCTGTGGAATACTTTTTGAACACTTTTGAGGTTTGGTTAAAAATCACACAAATTTGGTGTTCAGCAAGGTTTCTTCAGCAAGGTTTCAGAGAACTGGTGTCAGTGATGAGTTGCTGCTGGGAGAAATGTTGAAGGAGAAGCTCAGCAGTTGCCTATTCTAATTGCTACAAGCAGACACAGAGCAGCCAGCCAAGTGCAGATGCTGAGCAAGTATTGCCTCAGAGGTTCTTAGACATCTGGGAGAGATTGAGGGACATAAAAGGGGAACTCAAGCTTTTACCACAGAGAATCTAGAAAATAATAGGGTTTCAGAAGATTATGAGTATTAAGAATGGGACTTCTATGTGGGACATAGGACAAAATCCACAGAAAGCAGACCTCATTAATTTTGATGTTCATGAGAGAATTCAGTAATTGTTCAGTAATTAAAATTCAGTTATGAAATATAATTATTTTAGTTAGCAGAGCATTTAGGTTTATATTGCTGCTCAAATCTGTGGGGCCCCAAGTGATAAGATGCCTAAAGCCTTGCCTAAGACCATGCTTGTCATTTATGGACAATGCCTAAGATTTAGGACAAGAAGTTTGATTTTGAGAATGCCTTAGGGCAGTGTTAGAAGTTAACATTAGGAGTCACCTATTGCAGGCCCACAGCTGTCATTAAATGTGTTTGTTTCCCATTATATATATATACACTGACAACAAACACTTCAGTTTTTGCATTCAAACAGTTAGAGCAAATGCTTCCAGAATTATTTGTGTCAAAGTTTTGTGCCTAAACTTAAGGAATTACATGAGGTGATCCAAGTCATCCTCAGCTATCAATCCATTAGGAAAAGGAACATCTGTATTTCATGAATGTGTTTGCAGTTAACTGCATTTTAAGACTCTCTGAATCCCAGTGGGTCTTAAGCACTGTTCCAAAATTGCATTTTAAATGACTAAGAAGCACTATTTTGTCATTATCTTTCTATATTTTGTTCATTATATGTTTCCAAATAGAGAGATTAATTCTTTAAACTCTACATATTATTCCAAAAATACTCAATTTTGCTTTTCCCCAGAAATTTGCATAATGTTTTGGGATGGCTGGCAAATCAGAGGCTTTAAATTCCCAAAATAGGGCTTAATGTAATAAGAAAAGGTCGGAAATCTCCAAAAGTTCTCAGAGTCCTTCATTTTCCTCACTAGCACTCTATGGAAGCTGGGAGAATATAGCAGGGAAATATGCTTGTATTTCCATAATATGCGTTTTTATCTCTCCACTATGAGTCACAAGTATTTGCACTGACCCAGCATAGACTATTATAATGTTTCATTTTATTCTTCACAAACAGAAAAGATTAATATTTTTGCTGCTGAATATTGCATTAAGATCATATTTTGGCAAAGGCTGATCTGAAATAATCAGTACATGAAAATTACAAACAATGAGTATATTCTTTCATCCAGGTTTTGTCATTGAGGAATAATAAAGTAATGTTTTACACTACATTAGAGCAGATTGTTCTTGTCAACGATAGAATTTGTTTTCAGAGAAAAAGAATAACACAATACAGAACCTTACTGACCGTTGTAAACCCATTCATGTAGTAGGATGAAGCAAAGGTGTTTTCTGGTACTATATAACTATACAGTAAATTCTGTAATCTCTTACATAATGCTCAACTGCTATGCAAAAAACACAAGATTTTTTTTTTCTTTTGTATGGATTCAAGTACTTAGAGCTAGGAATCAAAGACAAAAGTACATGATTGTATAATATTTACTCTAGAGGACATCTGAGTTCTACATCAGCTCATTTTCAATTGCACGGATAGTAACAGAGTCCAAACTACTAAAGCAGTCATGAGTACAAAGAAACAGAATTCAACACTGGTTTTAAAAATGCCCTTAAGAATTTACAAAGTTGATACTTATTCAAAAATAATAGTAGGGTGCAAAAGAATTTTATTAGCTTTGGCAAAATCTGTGAGGATATTCTGCCTGAATCATGTTGCTCCAAGTTCATTAAACAATTATCTCTCTTACTTTATTTATTTTGTCTGATAATGCTCACAGGAAGCTTTGACTTTTTATAGACAAAACAAATTGAAACCAGACACAGCCAATATATCCTATGGGTTCATCTTCTGTCAGACAATTCAGGGAATAAAGCAGATAATAATTCGGTGGTTTACAGCAGCAGTGACTTCCCAGAAGCCATAAAGAATATTCAGCTCCTTTTGCCTTATCTGAGAATGTGGAATGGATATTGTTTAAGAAGACAATTTCTAAAAAATGTTTGTATACTTTTTTTGTATATTTGTATATTTTCATTCCCATCGCATTGTATTATTCATTCTGTTATTTGAAATAAAGATTTGGTTTATAGAAATTAATTCCATTTCCTCAGACAACATATGTGTTAGTTAACGTTAACTTAAAAGAATATTGGAAAACAATTCAAAATGTTCAGTTTTTTTTCCTAGGAAATACTAACAAATATTTGTTGGCAAGTTTTAAAAATGTGTTTAGATTGAAGCCGGAGATATCATCTCAAAAGACTAAAAAGGAAACAAATCTATTGTCAGTTTAAATAAAGAGCTAAAAGGCTGTATAACTTGTCTGAAAATCTTGTTCATAATCTGCAGCAATTCAGTCTGTTGCAGTTTCTTCTAGACTAAATATATTAGCAGACCTACAGAAATTGTCTTTTTACTTTTTCCTTCTCAAACATACACAGTAGCAGTAGCAGCAAAATTCCCAATGAATAAGAATCAAAGGGACAGAATGAAGCAAAAACCTTCCACAAAGGTTACCTCTGTCTGGGCAAGGGGCCAAAAACAGCTCAGTTACCTACATACATTTCCTACAAATAAAATGACCAGTACATCTTCCTCAGGCCTGGATTTCAATCTAATTTCCTGACTATGTAACTGAAAATAGGAGAGTATTTCTTATTGAGACAAATTACATTGAGAACCTCTACCCCAAACCACATTTTTCACTCTAGGACAAGTGGATCCTAGTAATGTACAGACACTTAGTGTGGCTCCTAGTAAGAGCATCCCAGGGACATGGGTATGTATTAAAGAAAAGAAAACTCTTTTTTTTTTGCTCAAATAAAAATGAATTTTGAGCTTCAGATAATTTTCTGATTCATTATTTGCAAAGAAATAAATGGTATGTTTTAGGGATAAATATGCAAAATGCAAGAAAAAAACCTTAGAAAGGTATTTTTGTTCATTGCAGGCAAAAAGAAAAACTTTTGGGATGTAGGACTTAATTCTCTTCTCCAAATACACTGATTATTCCCAAGTAGGAAAGATAAGCGTGACTAGGAGCACAGCTGCTACAGCAAAGACCAAAAGTTTGTGAGTTTGAGAATGGACTTGATTTTCAGCCCCATAATCTGTCTAAATAGAGCAAGAAACAAATTTATGGATTGTTTTTGAATCTCATGCTTGGGCTCAGATGGTAGAATAGAAGTTGACTGACATCAGAGTCAAAAAGTTGTACTTCTAATTTGACACGAGCCCCAAAGGGAAGAGCTGCTCCAGTAAGTTCCAAATGGAGCAGATGACACAGGAGATGCTCCTCCCTGAAGGGAAATGCTGTTCCATGATGAGAGCACACAACTGTTGTTTGGGAAGACCTCTGCTACAATTCTACTATATTTTCAAGTCACAAATTTTAAAAGCAACCTCACAGAATCTCACCTGGCTCGTCTAATATAGCATTTTCACCTTGTGGTTAGAACAGTTCTTTAATGACTTTAATCTTTCTCATGGTGCTGTGCTAGAGGCTGTTAGCATAATTAAGCTCAATCTTGATATCATTACATAAAATTTATTAAGTAACAGTCTTTGGAATACCGCATGAGTCTTATCAGTATAAATTAATGCTGTTAAATTGAAGCTCTGGTGGCAAAGCAGGCACAAGTATATATCCGTGTGTCAACACAGCTCTTGAAACTGATGTTATCCAGTAATGTTTGCTTAGGAAAGACTGTGCTGAGTATTAAAACACAACTGTGCTCCAACACAAAATTGTGTTTTATTTTACATCCAAAAACATTCTCCAAAATAAAGAGGATGCTTCCTTTTGTAGTAACATCTCTGGTGCCCAATATAGTGATCCAACCCTCTCTGAGAAAAATATTGTTTCATTCTTGCTCCCTTACATAATTGTGTTGAAACTTACACTGTAGATTAAGCCTTGGTCAGGACCAGAAGAGTTTAATGAGCATGTTTTCATAAAATGAAATATGGTCTCTCACCACTTCAATATCATGTCTATCTCTACTGGACATACTGGATTTAGATCTCAGGAGGAGCAGAGAAAATACTGTCTTTTTTTATAGCACTGATGAAAGCAACAACTATCTGTGCAACTGTTGCAGTCAGAACAGACTTTTTATTAAACCAGCATGACATGCCGTTCTTTATCACAGAAGGGTGGGTCTCTGTGAAAGGCGTTCCTCACTTAATATCTTAATACACATTCCAGTCACCAAAAATCATTTCCTTATATCCAAATTACTTGGTAAATGTGTGAAAGAAACAAATTACTTCCATGTCATCTATCCCAGTCCCTTGAAGAAAATTCTTTTTTTCAGATATAAGAAACTTATGACTTTGAAGCATACTCTCATAAGTAATGAATTTGTCGCTATATGTTACAAAATTTTTCATGTCTTGAGTGTGCCTTTTTGATCCCCCTGTAATCATAACTCACTCTTATAAGTCATTCATTCAGCATATTAATTCAAGACCACCACTACTCCCAACCTGCTTGGTTTGTTTACACTACAGAAGCAACAAAAATTCTGTCTTTTCTAAGGTCATGCATTCCCTAGTTTTTGCTCCTCTCACAGGTCCCTCCTGTTCTCAAATCCTTCATTTTGCAGACAGGACTGTGCTGGTGTTACAAGGCACTTTCTAAACTGCTTCACACTACTGACAGGAAAAAAAACACAAAGCCATCTCCGCTGAAGAAATTATGGGATTCATCTCCAGCTAGTAGCTAGATGGATAGATGTTGTACAGCTAGCTTTATGAAGGCTCTCCTCCTTACAGAAAACTTTCTGGATTCCTTTCCTATTCCAAGGTTATCTTCAAAATACCTGCCCAAATTCTTTGAACCAGTAATTCTTTCCCTCCCAAATGTTTCACTAAGACACAGGGGGAAAAAGAAACTGTGAAGAGTGCTCTGAACAGCCCTTACTGTGCTGCTAAGCATAAAAAAGCAAACCATAAAGTTTCCCATGCTAACAGTGAAACTGTCTCAGATCTAACACCAAAGTAGCCCTATGCCAGCTGTCATTTGAGAATGGCCCGTTACCTGTCACTGCTTGGGCATTATCTGTCCATGTTATTTGAGTCAGACCAAAACTCCTCTAAAATTTAGTGATGAGGATCTTTTGTCACGAGACTGTTCACACATGCAGGCTGTGACCCTGTTCAATGTGCTAGTACAGGTATGACCTGGTAGTTGAGAAAGAAGGAATGAGTCGAATAGGAGGAAGGTCCCCAGCCCCACTCTGCAAAGCCGTGAAGCACTGAAGCTCTCATTGGAAGGAAGACATGGGTTCTTATTATGAAATTTAATTAGCTGTCTACCAGAAGCAGCTGCATATGCTGCACTTGGAAGGATCCTTCACAGCCAAACAATTTGGGGGTAATAACAGTGAAAGTGAAAATTAATGCCTGTGTGAGATCAATCAACAATCATACTTTAAGGTGTACCTATCTGACCATATGTATGATTTAGTGTAATATTTTTTGCTTAGCTTTTGTTTCTTTGTGTTACTGTTTGTGACCTAAATATAGATGACTTGAATATAGCTAATTCCAAAATCAATGGATGAAATCTACTGTCGTAAAATTACAGGCCTGTTGGTAGCAACGAACCTTTGTCTAACACTTGTGTGTACCTTTTTCACATGGCAACTAAAGATTCCTAATTTTAAATTCCTATCAAAATTACAAATAATTAACTGGAAAGCTGATGAGTGTTTTAATTCCTGTGAACAACAGCAGCATCTTCTTAAATCTTCCCAAGAGAAGTTAGGTGAAGCTGGTTTCAATGGCCATTTCAGACCTTGACATCCTGTGAACCCTGGGAGCTCCATCATATACTTGCAGTGGAATACATTTTTTAGCTCCCAACAATTTCTTTTCTTTATACTTTAGGGAAAGGTTTGGCATGAATGGAGACCAAAAAGAAAGAGGTTTTGACAAACTCATTTAATGTGGAATAGTCACAGAAAGATCAATGTTATCACCTTCAGAGCTGTTTGATATTTGAGTCCTCTTTTAAAGAGCACTGGGGTTTATCTATCAATGCAAGAAGTGTGAAGATTTCATGACTGTTACAATGCATAACATACCTTAAATAGTTGTAATCCTGGAAAAGGAGTGAAAATTCATTCAGAATATCTGGCTTTAAAAAAACTAACAATTATGAATGAGATTGCTCCCACAGTATGGGCTTTCAAATTATGAGCAATTTTTTTTTTTCCTGTCAAGAACCTTCTCCTCAGCCAAGCCATATGGTTTGTGTAATTTTTGTTTAAAAATCCACCCACATCTGAGGTTATTTTGCACTAAGATAATGGAACCAGAATCAATAAGCTTACACAAACAATTCCAAAATGTGCTGTATGCATTTTTATGCAGTCATTTTCTCACTTGAGAAAGAAAGTGAGGAACGTAATATTCTAATAATTGAAAGACCTTGGATCTCTGTCTGTAGTTGTTTGATTCTGCAAGTATTTGGGGATAAAATGGAACCTGAACACTATTTGTAAATGGATAAAACTATGACAGAGAATTGTCCATCATCAGTTAATGCTCCAAGAGGAAAGAGTACAACAGCTTGAGTTTTTGTCTCTTTGCTCAAGACAAATACAATATAAATCGTAGTGAAGACCTTTTTTGAATGAGAGAAATATGCAAGTTAGCATTGCTACTGAAGCAATATGGAAAAAAGGAAATGTCAGAGTTTAAAGACAAGAAAGGTGGGCAGGGAAAATGATAACAGAACTTAAAACTGGAACCAAAACTTTCACAAGAGAAATTAAAATAAGGCTTACAATAGATGGAGACCATAAAAGGAACAAGGAAGCCACATTCTAAAACAGGAGCTGAACAGTTTGCAAATAAAAATTAAGTGTGACTAACATCTGGAATTTTTCAGAATGAACTGAACAAAGCCACTGAGAAATAAAGTCTTTCTTGGAATGGTAGATTTTATTATGTATAATTCAGGCATGGGGGACTTGCAAAGACTAGCGAGATGAAAACATGAGGTGACCAGCCACCTGACTGTCACAAACAAGAAGGTCTTCCAGGAAATAGGTGGGACCTGTGTCCAAACTAGAGCTTACTCACAGAGGTGAACTGTAGGAAATATATTAAAAAGTGTAAAAACCATCATGCCTAGAAGGAAATCAGAGACTTACAGTCCAAAGATGTGTTCGGCTGTCTTTTAAGTAAGCAGAAGTCACAGATCACCATACTTTTTATAACAGCTAAAATTTCCTGAGGTTCAGAGGAATGTCAGGTTATTCAAGATAATAAGATGTAAATTCCCACTAGAATTGCATCCAAAAATACTTCCTGAGAAAGTTCTGGTGACTACCTCCATGGTCCATCTCTCAGTGTGTGAAGAATTTAAGCCATAGAAGGACATAAATTATCCTGCTCTGGTGTCATACCATACTGGCACTATGGAGACAGCCATCAATTGGACCCAACAGCTTTAAGGAGAAAAGAAAAAGAAGAAACCACAAGAGAAATGGAGGAGGTTATGTAGATGTGCTCTTCAGGCACACACAAATGCTACCGATGGCTTCTGAAACAATTGGCACCAGACTTGTTTTAAGCACTGAACTGTTGTTGGACTCTTAGATGCTAATCAGGAACATGAAATTAAAGCAATGTGGAATACAACACTGAATGACATTCTTGCCTCCAAGAAACCAAAAGGAAAAACAACTGCTGGTCAGGAAGGTAGGAAGTGGTTGCCAAAAAGCTTAGAAATTTATCTTTGAGTGTACTATGTACAAGTGATCCTAATCTAGCTCATGACATTATGAATGATTAAAAGAAGTGATACGGTTTTTTTCATCAGAGAGTAGAAAATGGCAATTAAGGCATAGAGTACAATTAAATACTGACATGCAGGAAAAAAAACTGGCTAGGAAAAAGATTGCTGTGAGCTGGCCAAGGCACACAGTTTCAAATACCTATTGAGAGTTTTTCTCCAGTGAGAGAAAGCAAGGAAACAATTTTAAGTGTCTGAGGAAACTCCCAACAGACTTGACCCCGAAGAAAGCCCCCTAGGAAACTCATAGTGAATGTTGGGCTATCAAATATGGAATAAATTCTGAAAATTTCGTGGGAATTATTAAACTAGACATGCTAAAAGGCTAGAGAATAGGGAATCCAATACTCCATCACCTAATTTGCCAAAAATGGAGACAGTCACTGGGAAAGGTGCATTCATCCAAGAACTGAAAACTGGAAAATGATCAAGAGTCTCGACAGCCAAGTTAGCACATGAGCTAACCATTTACTCAGATTTGATTATTGCTAATAACTTCCTAATAAATGCCAGAAACTGTGTCTTAGACAGTAAGCTTGTGGAAAACCCCCTTCTAAAGGGTCTTGGGTTTGCAGATGGCAAGAAATAGTTTTTTAAACAATATTCCCCTCTAGAGATCAAAACTCTTAATAGTGTTTTACATTAACATTTATTCAGGCAAGGAAATATGAAAAATGCTTGACACTTTCTTCAGGGTGATCTCACCTGCTGTTAAAGAAATTATTTGTTATTCCACTTCAATTTTTTCTGGTAAGCAACAAACAGTATAACAGAAAATCCATTGCAAAATGTGAAAGAACAGATGTAGTAGATACTGATAAAGAAAGGATGGAAGGATGAACTTACAGGGTTTTCCCTGAATTTATTCCAATTACTATGGAATGTACAAAACTCAAATGGCCCAAGAGATTTCTTAGTCAGAAATGAGGTCTTAGAAGCAAAGGTACAAATTACACTGCACACCTTAAGACTAACAAGAAAACTGAAGTATACTGGTAAGAACATATGCCCCTAAGCAAGAAGATACATAACCAACTTGCATAACAGTAAATCTGCAGAAAAGGTTTTGCACTCATTCGCTGGTATTTTACATACCAAAGAAAGTATTAGTTTATTTTCCAGAGTGGAGACTGAATGCCAGCAGAAATGGAGGGGGAAAAAAAAAAGGAGGAAAAATTAGTACTACTAACGCATTATCACTGACTGTGTGGCAATTTTTGAATGGATGGAGTTGTATATTTCCTACTCAAAAGATTCCTGGCTACCCTTTCTCTCACTTAACCTGTTTCCTGCATTGGTGTCCAGAACAGAAATTGAAGCACTTCCATGTAAGCTGGAGGCACCAGCGTGAAACTGCATCAAAGACAATGAGTGCTCTCTGTTGTCAGGCGGCTCCTGTAGCCTGGCAGTGCTGCCACCTTTGCAGAGACTGCTCCACGTGCACCCTTCCCAAGTAAGCTGCTGTGAGGATCTGTTTTGAGTCAGAGCATGTGCGCAGTGGCCTCCTAGCACTGTAAGAGCCCATAACTTGTGAGGGCTTTAGCAGTAGTGCAGGTTGGTGGCCTGAGTTCCTGTCCAGCTCAGAAGCTGGCAATCAGTACTTGCTTATAGCTTAAAAATTTCAACAGTTTTCCAGATTTCTTTCCAGTAAGAACTAAATGCACTGAAAATAAAAGAAGCCCCAGAGACTTATTGTTGTTGTTAGTATACTATGATATCATTTCTGTTAGCTTTAGGAACCCAGTGAGATACAAGCACAAGAAGAATATCTTAACAAAACTGGAAAGCTCTATCTGAACTACAGGCTGAGAAAACATATTAAGTTCAACTGCTCCGAGCTAGCCTAAGTGCCGTCGTTTTCCCCCACCACAGTACCCAGCTTCCACTGGAAGAAACACCAGGCAGATGTGACAGGAAGGAGAGGGGATGTGGTCCAACAGACACCACACGCCCTCTCTGAACAATCAAAGAATTAAGTTAGTGATGTTATTGCCTCGAAGCTCAGAGGCTATCAGATATCATTATACACAGAGAGTCCACCAGCCTCTACCTCTACCAGTGAACATTTGGTGTTATAAGTAAACCACAGAAGGGGGCCTAAGATTGTTACTTTGGTGAAACAGTTCATAGAAGCAGAGCAAGCCTGAATCCCATCTTGTTTCATGACACATAGGATGAGCTATCAATAAAAGTCCAAAAGGGATCCTTTTTATTTGGTAGAAGTAAATGATCTCTTAAATACTACATCATTCCTAAAGAGAAGGAAAATTAATTCAAATTGCTTGAACTAGACAAAGCCAACAGAATCTAATCCTGTACAGGTTCACACTTCAGTAAAGGAAAAGTGGAGGAAAATGACTGAATGAAAGGATATATAGAAAAAAAGGCCACATGGGAAAACTTTACATAGGGCTGTATTTATTAAACTGCCTAAGAAAAGCACAGGAGATAAAAACTGAGAAAATCATTAATGTGAGATGCATAAATTTAAAAAGTCCATATGTAGGTTGCATATACAAATTCTAATTTCCTCACAGGTAAAACTGGTAGAATCTTCAAATTTCGGTTCCCCCAAAATAATTTGACGCTTTATATTTAAAATGATTCTGAACCAAAATCGAGTAAAACAGTTTTTAAGTTTTCTGCTAAACTAAAACAATATGAATTCTAAAAGAAATTTCCAATTTTGTAATTCTGTTAAAAAATATGTTTGTCATTTTATTATAACTTTAGTTAATATATATTACAAAATAGATTACATCCTCTAGTTATCCATAGGAGCAGGAGTCTGACCCAAATGATTAATTATTTTCAAGCAATACAAAAATATTGAAAATAAAGCATCAATAGAATCCAAAATTAGATTTTGGTTCAATAATATGATATTATGTTATTTCTGAAATTGTAAGTTCTGCAAGAGAACTTTTTCCCATAGAAATTTTTACTAAACAGAACTTACTTTTATTTTTAAACATTTAAAATTCTCTCTTCATTTAGTGCTTTTTGAAAACTGTAGAAAAAAGCTTTTCTCCACCAGGCTGATAACACTGTGCTGAAAACTTCACTAGGAATGTCATTGAAATCCAAGCCAGTCCTCAGGGACTCAGAGAAAGGAGCTCCATCAGGAAGTTTGATCAGGCAGGGAATGAAAAAAATTAGAAGTTATCTAGATTGGAGTAAAAATTTTTTGAGTTGGCAAAGGGAAAACAGCCTGCTTGAAGTCATGTCTTCTTTAATTTGGTAAGTTATTTATTTTCTTGTAATCCTATTTGAAGTATCAACATTTCCAGTACATTAACTTGATTGGCAGAGGTGCTGTATGACTCGGGATAAACGCCAGTAAAAATTTTTGTTCCTATCTGAGGTGCTCCAACTTCTGAATGAGTTCCCCTCAGCTGAAAACCTTCATGCCTTAGGAACATCATCACATGCCTATTACCCCTGAACATCACATCAAGTCAAAACTTCAGCGAGACAGAGAGCAGCATTCTGGCCTCATCTCATTTTAATCTCAGTAACTGGTCTGAAAAAAACTCTAAATCATGGGAAATAATACTCAACTAACTGAGTAAAAAGGATATTATGATTTTGAAAAGTAACAGACGTGACAAAAGGTAGTTCATAAAAGTCTGCAGGACCATAGCACATCACTACAGGCAGAACTATTTATCTGGGACAATAGGAAGTAGTATTTGAAATCTGACACTTGTATGAATGTACAGCTATTGCACATTTTTCACCTTACCATTTTGTATTCTTTCCAGCTTTTCTGAAAATCCAGACTTCCATCTTCTCGGTGCTGTATAACTGTCCATCCTCCTCCAGCAATCTCCATATTGCAAAAGACCTATGCAGTCAATAAAAAAGAAAAATTGAAAAACCCAAACAAACAACAAAATAAGTTTTCATTGGAATCCTGGCATCTTTCTGGGGCAGAAAGCTATTTCTGAATAACAGTATTAAGGAAGTGTGTTTTCCTATGCACTCATGCCCTATTCCCTTAATGACACCCTCAGTCATTTGATTACAACTAGTTCTCTCATTACTTTTAGTGTAATTCTCCCAGTAATGTCTCCTTTCAGTACCTCACCCAAGAACATCTCCCCATCATCCTCCTCTGCTTCTTCAGCTTTCCCTTCACACTCGCTCCTTGCTCTTTTTTCTATTTTTGCTGCAGTGCCCCTGAAACCACTCCCTTCCTCTTAACAAAGAAGACTAATTCTTTAAGTGATAATAATGCTTTCTATAGCTTTTAGCAGAGTGCCATGTGGTCTCAAAGAGAATCTTGAGAATTCTTACAGAAAACGGTCATCCTAGGAGTCTGAAATGTAGCACAGATGAGGTTATTCTGTTTTGCTTTGAATCGTGATATTACCTATCGAGTTACAGGCAGTGTCCCAAAATGGGAACAGCTAACCTCAGAGCAAGCTGCCTTATACTGACAGAGAACATAGATAGAAACAGGCTCAAGAACAGAGGTCTGTGAGACAAGTTCAAAAGATAAGATCTATGCTGAATATGTAAGGTCATGCCCTGTCACCATTGCACTAATAAAATTATAACTTAGATACTAAAGATTCAATGTATAAAGGATAATGAAAAAATTTCACAATTTTGCTGACCCTTGATGTTAGAATATTGTGTAAACTGAAGTCTGTTACCAATGTTAAATAATCCAGATGATAATAAAAATGGATATTAACTTTCATTCACTTCACTCTTTTTACATCATCCTTTTAAAATATAGAAGATAAATTATGAAAAAAATGAAAGTACTGCTTGTGCTTTTGCTCTTCTTGGTATGTGACAAGTGGCAATAATTTTTGTTCCTGTTTTTGTAGGACACTTGATTTGAAGATCTAATTTCTCGGTGTTACTCATTCAAGCAAGTTTTCCTGATTTCATTTCTCTGTATTCATCCACGCCATATTGACACTATCTAAGCAACTATCCTAAATTTCATTTGTCTGCACTTTTAAATAGCTGTATTCTGCTTTTTAAGTAAGGTGTCAGTATGTAAGAGGGTTGAAGAGGTTTAGCTTTTAACACTAACATCAGCAAGAGTCAACCCATTAAGCACTAGTTGTTAATTTAAAGCTTTATGTTGCTTTGACAAATTGGAGGTTACTATCCAACACAGTTAAATAAAAATTTGTCCTGCAGCTGATTAGAGGACCATATTCTACCCTCAGGAAAAGCCATTCTAGATTTCTCGTACTCATAAGAACTGTCATAGTAACAATATGCAAGTGTTTTTGTTTTAATTTGCACCAGGCATGCCAAGTGAAGTCCTTGTGAAAGTACAGGAAGGAAATAGAACACTAGGGCAAACATGAACTTGATTCAGGGTAACCACAAGAAAACCCACAATTTTCTAGACAAACATTTTGGCCCTATTCCTTCTTCAGGGAAGCCACTGTGAGTCAAAACATTTATCTACAGGATTTGATGTCTTTAGTCTGATTTATGGTGAAAATTTCTAAAAGATGGATTTACTTTCCTTATAAGTCATTTCAAGCTCCCATGAATCCACTGCCAATTTTTAAAGCATTAAATCCTCGACTGTATTAAGACTACTCGTTTTAAAGACACACACAAATTTTGGGATTTTCATACTACAATATAATGACATACCTATGAAAAGACTGAAGTTTTCTGAATATATCAAATTGAAACAGAAAACTGCAGAGTGGAATAAAGATTTGACAGCAGCACATTTTTCACTAGCCATCATTGTGTGGTCTGGCACTTTCCACGGTGGCAGACACAAACGCCTGCCCATATTAACAGGAGTTCCAAGGTGATTGTGGATATTACTGTGCATAGCTCTAGCCTTGTCTGTCCCAGAAAAGATCAAGGCACTCAGCCATCAAACACCATTTATGGTGTTCTGATACTTAGCCCTCTACTAAAAAGTAAAGGATGAAAATAAGTGACTGAATTAGTATGCATCTCTAGATTCTAGTTCATAATTAATAAAATAAGCTAACTTAGAATAAAAGACCATCCAAAATATTGGACTCTTGCTCTTTCTTAAATGCATGGGTAAAAATTCTCAAGCTCCTAAAAGGCAAATATGGGATTATTTCTACTTATTTTAATTTTATGGACTAAATTATTAAAAATTTCATAATTAGCATTCAGAGATAAGCTCGATTTTAAAGTAAATAGATCATGGGAAATTACTACAAATTGCATTTGAAGTTCATGCACACTAAGACCCCACAAGTCTACATTGTTGGCATGGAGAAACAAGCTTGAGACCAGACTTTTGGGATTCAGGGAATGTGTGTGCTACGCAGAAACAGTCTGATGACAACCATTTTGGATGACAGTTTCCACAGCATAGAGGGATAGCATACATTTAATGGGTTAAAATTGAGCCAGATATGCTCAGAGAGAGCATCAGCACCAATTTAGTGGGAAAACCACAAGAAGAAAGCAGAGGGGAAGGTGTGAAGACCACAGTTGTAGCAATTGTTTTTGCAGAACCATAAAGACACAGATCCACAGACCCCAGAAGCAGCTGATAATATTGAATTTTCAGTGTAGTTCACCCAGAGGAAGGCAAACGTGATGCTTGTAAGGGCATTAGAGGAAGCAGTGAGCCAGTCAATGCATTGATCCAAGGGGAGATGCAGAGGTCCTGTTTGCAGTCAGACCAATCACACCTGGCCTACTTTGGCTCCCAAAGGTGACTTGGCTCTTTCAACTCCAAAATGGAGACAGCCTCACTCCCACTGCTCTCTTGCTCATCAGAAGCCTTGCTTCCTCTGTAGCTGACCCCAGCTTTGCTGGGGACTGAGGGCTCTTCTTGCCTTTGCTTTCACTCAGAACAATCATTTGTCCAAATTATCAGGCCCTGCACATACACAAATCAGAGTAAGCCAATTAATTAACTTAATAGTTTAATTCTTCTTCTATTTCCATACCAAAAATATGGAATATTATAAAGATCCTTTTAAACAGACATTAATCACTAATTTTTGATGCAGGGCTTGAAGACTAATGAATTATATTAATTAACTGTTGAAGCTAGGAACATGAAACAAAATTGTAGTCTTAAGCATACGTGAGCATATAAAAATGATGCATATAAATGGTATGGAGTTCTAAGCATGAAGGATCGTTTTTAATGAATATATGAATGTGAAACCAACGAAACACTAGAACTGAGAGTAACATTTGTGTGTAGGACAAAGGTATTTTCCATTGAATATCAGGATACTAGTAAATATCCCTTAGAAAATGTAAAATTAAATGAAGGTATATTGTGACCTGATGCATAAAATTGGTATCAATGAGATAGTTGCCTGTGGCTGTGAGTGTTATAGAAGGTAACAATATTTTAGGCCTCTTAAGAGCTGTCAGAGCTGTGCATTGCATTGTGGTAATCCAGATAATTAAACTGGCTTTAACAAGCAAGTATGTCTCCATGGTGTACCTATCAGGATATTAGAGCAATCTGACTGTGTCTGCATGGTGCTGACTCTGGGCTAATTAGTGCTGGCACAGTGCTGCATTGATGTGATTTTGAAGCTATCTCAGCTAGAGTTAGTTTAGCTATCTGCATAGCACTACCTTGCAGCTTGTTTAAATGACCTTAATGTCTGAAAAAACACCTGTTAAAGCAATCACACTCCTCACTTGACTAACATGAACATGCCTGGGATCAGCTCGTGCTGTGTTATTGCTAGGGCAATATCAAGACAGAAATGCCCTCAACACACAGAAACAACACTCTTGCATTTTCTTGCTAAAAAAGGAACCCTCCAGGAAAACATAAAACAACGATATCAGCTGAGTTGTGATATCTGTATTGATTGATAGCAGTGTCTGTAAACAGGGATATAGTGGAAACACAGGGTGGCTTCCATTATATCACTGTCCTTATACTGCCAGTGAAGTGTGTTTGAGGTAAATATACCAGAAGCATCAGTGTGGGTTTGAGGTAAATACACCAGAATTATCAGTGTCACAGTGCTTTCAGGTAACCATTGTCTGTAATTGCAGTCCAGCTTCTGGACATGGTTTATGAACTTCAGTAAGGCTAAGAAAAGCTGCTCCAATTAGTACATGCAAGTTGGACATAGATGTTACACCTCTTTTTTGAGGTGAGTGGAGCAGCTTCTACAGAACTGCTTTTATTATTCTTGTCGTGCTCAGCAATGCTTAAAGGGAATTCTGTATTTTATGTCATGTCAATTTTCCGTTCACATTCACCAGAATTATATTGATCTTGGCCCATAAAGCTCTCCCACCCCAATTCTACTCATGGTTTAATGAACTCTAATTCCATGCTAAACTATAACCTCTTGATATTGACAGGATTCCAAAGGCTTCTTATAATACCAAACTCAGTTTAGCAATAAGCGCTATATATCATGTGATTATAATTGTACTATAAATGATAATATTGGTAATATTTTTTGCAGTCTTTCTCTGTTTGCAGGGTCACCATTTTACTGCAGTAAGACTAAACGCACCAGACAGAAGTCGTTCCCTTCCTCCTGTCTGGCCCACTTTATGGCCACCACCGAATTTCCCTCTGCCACGTAATCAGCCCTTAGTCTTGGTGGCTTCTCCCAGTGGTGCCCTGTCAGAGGGACAGCCAACATTCCTCCACAGATATGTTTGGCTTAGGTTATCCTCTCACGTTCCTAGCCTCAACTGACTCAGGTACCTTAGCAACAAAAGCCTTGCAAGAAGTAGTCCTTTATAGACTAATGTTTCATTTGCATAAAAAAACACCCCCTCCCAAGTCTCTTTTTTGCGAAGGATGGGATTATACATGCTTCATCATTTCAAGCAGTGCTAGTACTCAGCATGCTGTGTTCTTTACAGCTAAAACCACTTTTTCCTGTCCCCTACAAGAGAAGCAGGATTTTTGTAAATCCTTATCTTTAAAAACTACTCATTCTGCTTTCTTTTCCTGTGCTACCAGATAATCCCCTAGATCAGCTTCCTCATTATCACACTTTACAAAATGTCTTCTAAATTTTATTGCAGATTTCTTTGCAGCCGTAGTCTGATTCAGTTGAGCTTGCCAAGTGGGAGGAAGTGAGTCAACTATTGAGTGTACGTTGGAACTTAGGAAGGATTCTCTGTCAGCGGGAAAGAAGAATGTCTGGAACAATACAGTTAATCATTTACTCAGTCTATTGCACTTTTTAAAGTCTGAATATAACACAAGTTTTTTATACCAGCACAATATTTTCTGAAATGGTAACTTCAATAAAGGCTCAAAATGCTCCTTTAAGTTCAGAGCAATATCATATTAACAAACGAGAAAATAAACCCAATCTTTACCTTTTTAGGATCTGACACATTGTTAATATAAATAGTGTAGACCCCACTTTTGTTAAAACCAGATTGGTATACATCTGCACAGTCTCTGAATGGCTTTTCTTCTTCCTTTTTTGCATTCTTTAGTAAAACTGCAAAACAAAAAACATGATAACGTAAGTTACAACAACAGCCTTAAGCATTTCTGTATCTAGGAAGTCCACATTTGCACACTGCATTCCTTTAAAAAATACACAGTAATGATTGTACTGTGTTTCTTACACAGTTCATGAACTTGGCAAATTCTAGTAAAGAACTAGTACGAAGCTTCCAGACAGATGGCAGAGAAGGCACCAGAAGAAGTCATGATACAAATAGCTTAACAGAGCATCATGTCTGCTGAGTGCTCACATAGCATGTTCCTTCTGAGTGCAAAGGTCTGTGCCACTGCAGGTGTTGCGTCTGACCACAGCTGTACCTGGGAGGTTGACAAAGAATGCCCCAGAGATGGCACACGAAGGTGGAAAACGTGTTCAGTGTTGTGATCTGACACAGATGCTCACCTAAGACAGCAATGCTGGAAGGAGACAGCTTGTGCTGTTCATGAAGTAATGACTTTTGAGCAGTATAGGAGCTTGGGGCAAGGCAGCTGCTTGCTTAAATTTGTTTTTTAGAAGAGAATAATTTAATTATTTTCATATCTACATTCATAAAGGTTGCTAAATACAATGAAAGAAAAAACAGTGCTACTGAAGTCAGATGTCTAGAGGCAAGATTTTTAGAATTCAATTTGGCTCAGCACAGGGAAACAGTTAATGTTATAACACCAGTGCAGATCTTGATCCTGTATATTACAGACAGACCATATATATATGAGTCTGGGCTGAGAAATCAGGGGTGCAAAATGTTGAGAATCCTAGTCTTGAACAATGAGGAAATTTTCTGTAGAAGGAGTAACATCTGACAGTGTTCTTCACTTTCACAAACAAAAGTAGCATGACCCACAGAACAGTGAAGGAAATGATTTCATTCCAACAACACATATTTTAAGCACATCAGTATTCCCATGGAAATCCATCCATCTATTGATTCTTAAAGTTAAACATGTCCTTAAGTGATGTGGAGGGTTCGGGCCAGCACTTCATTAATCCCTACAGTAAGGATACAATATTTAAGTTTTCTAGACACTCTCATCCTCTGGTGACAGGTACTTCTTTTTCATTTTTGGTTTGAAAGTGTGAGTTATAGATACGAAAGGGACTACGTCTTATTCACTCTCAGTGAAGTGGCCTGTGCTGCAAAACTGGTGTTTAATGACACTGATGTGCAACAAGGCAATGGCATGTCGGACTATCTGAGTCATGGACGGTGAGAATAAAGCCAAGGGTTTGTAGCTGGAAATACTGTCTTCCCTTTGAACACCTCAAAGCAGTATTTTAGGATGGCAAATTCCTGCCAGAGCACTTGGTATTAATACCATTTCATAGATGGGGAAATTGAGGAAAGAAAAAGGTTAAACATTTTACCTCAGTCATTCCATGAAAAGGTGAAAATAGAAAAATAGTGAGAAATCCAATCCTGACTGTAAGACTATATTGCTCTCTAAGTAGGCATTTTATGCAAAACTAATACTATTCTTTCCCTTTTATGTGTTTTACACTATTATTTTAAAATTTTACTTTAAGAAAAAAATTCCCTTACTTTTCCCCGTCCAGGCGTTTGCTGCATATTTATTATTTTTATTCAACATCATCAGTAAAAATAAAACCAAATTAATGTATTTGGATATGAACTTCAATTAGGAAATCCTTGGCTTTAAAACTTGGCCATATTTGGAAAAGGTAGTGCTGGCAATGCTATGGATTACACACTTCCCTGTGAGATGGCAGGGAGAGAGGTCCTTAGCAAGGCGCACATCAACTGTGCACCCTCTCAAAGGTGCCATTTTTTAGATGAGACACAGAACTGAGGCCTTCATGATTTGTATTAATTAAAGACTTCATGGTACTTTCTGTAAGCAAATGGTGTCAGTATCTGTGGCCAAAGTCCAACCTGAATAATTACTTGGGGCTGGAGCCAAAGCCTAGAGGAGTTAAGCAAAGCCTCTCATTGATTTCAGAGGGCTTTAGAATACGTCCATTCTTTCTGGCCTGAATGTCTCTAACGCTTTTGTTTCAACTGGAGACACCAGTCTCTCCTGTCTAAAAATTATATTTAGTGGTGCAGAGGCAGTGCTCATTTCCTTCAGTCTTAAAGTATTTATATTTTATTAGCTGCATGTAGCGAGATTATCTTACCTCTTACTTAACTGTTATACACACATTGAAAAAACCACTTGGAAATAAGTACTAAGAGTCAATAAAGGAAATTTGAATTTGGGTCCTTTGTAACTGAAACTTAGACAGAAGAAATCATGCGTATATTCTAAAGTTTATATTATTAAAATTTTAAACAAGGTAAGATTTTACTATCAGAGCAAATATCTTTGACAGTCATTTTCTAAAGAGATGGATCTCTAGGAAGCATCCTTAGAAATAAATTATCTTCTCATGCTTAAAAACTAAAAGAAACACAATAAAAGGGATGTTTTTGTGAGAGATGAAGTTGAAAAAGATAGAAAAATGTCATATAGACAGTTTATTCCCATCCTTCCTCTTAGAATCAGACAGCTGAAGTAGCTGAGATCACAGAGAGCAAACACGTCATTTCCTAAAAACTAAGCAATCCAATACCCATTTGGGGATTTTTTGCACCAGAGGTTTTATTCCACTGTAGCCAGGAGAAGATGGCTTTCCTTGGGTCCCTCTCACCCCTCTCACAGGAGCTGGTGGTCCCACTGGAAGAATAGCCCAGCTCCTTCACAAGGACCTACTATTACAGATTGCAGCACAGTACATTAAGCATGACAAGCACAAAGTTTAGTTTTTCTTAATACATCACAATGTAATTTGCAAGAACAGCCAAACTTGACAGAAAATTAATACTCTGGAATGTTACTGGTAATGTACTTTTAGCATAAGATATGTTTTCTCTAAGGTTTGCTGTTGTTTTTCTAACTTAATATTCCATACAGTTTCCGAGCCACTTCTACATAATATAGCTCTAGACTATTTTTTTCTACAAGATTGCATAGACCTTGAATCCTTTATATATTAAGTAAAGTCCCTGAATGATGTATTGGCTCATATATGGTAGATATGTGAAGTAAGTAAACTTTTTTAAAAGGAAGAAAGTTTAAACAAATTTGTTCTAAAACCAAATATGTAACCATTAAATTCTTTTGTCAGCTTCAAGATATTGACTTTACACAAACTTCTAATGTTAGTTTAGCTGTTTTCAAATACAATGTTTATGACAGATTTTTATGTACCTGAAGAAAAAGATAAGTCTATGTCAAGCAAAATAATATTATCATTTTTTAAATGTTTTTTTTAAATCTTGGCTAATGCTTAGCCAAGATTTGGGACCCAGGAGGGTTTTTTTATTGGCTTCTCTGGATGAATAAACTGGTGAGGAAGTCATGCTCCTTTAAAGCAATGATACCTATGTGGAAAGTGCTGTTTTTCTGAACAGAAGGAGAACCAACAATAAAAATAATTTTTTTACTGCACTTCCAAAAGTGTTCTGGGTAATTTTTAGCCCAATAACTTCCTCCTTGGGCTACGCTATCTGTTTTTCCCTACTTGATGTGAGTTTTTTCCTTCAGTTATCAGTCCTTCAGCTTCTCCTTTTCCTCAGTACCCTGGATGATGACTGGGGTCCAGGCAATACAAGAAGTACCATCCTTAACTGCCCATGCCCTATGGATGAACAGGAACCCAAATCAGTGAAGCCTCTGTCAACCCATAGGCTCTGCAGCACCAGGGCTGAGCAGCTGTTCTGCTGCACCTGCTCACAGGATGTTAACCCTCAGTAGAAAGCCAGGGTCAGCACCTGAGGCTGTAGCCTCTTCAGTTTTCTTAGAAAGGTTTACCTGTGCTTGCAAGTGAGAGAGCTCAGACATATAGGGCTTTTTCCCTAATCAATAGTCACGGAAATTTAACTGATTGATAGTTATGTGTGTCTCTGTGTAGAGTGAGACTATTTCTCTGCTATCAGTAGTAAAATTAAATCAATAGTAAATTAGTTTATTTCCTAACAACTATCAAAAATGGAGGATGTTTGCTTTTCTGCCCAAGTTTAAAGAAATACCAACTGACTACTAAGAATCAAATAGCTTCTGAAATATTTTGTAATCTAGTATTCTCCTCTAGGAATATGAAATTGAAAGCATACAGTATCTGTCTTTTTTCCCAGCTGTATGAAAATTATCTAATCTCATCTTGACTAGGAAAAGAAAAGAAAAATAATATACTTGTGTTTTGTTTTTTTTTTAACTGAGATTTCTGGTTGTTTTTGAGAAAATTAAGTTGTCTCTTTGCTTTTCAGGTCTCCACCAGATAGCTGGTGAATGAATAGCACAGCTTGTCTCTAAGCAACAAAGAATGCTAAAACACAGTTCATTATGTTGACTGAATCAATAAATCGCAATCATATTTCCTAAATTATTTGAGATCTGAGCTGCTACGTTTGTGAAATCAGTTGCGACTGAGTTAATCACTAGACTCTTATGTCCTTTAGTGATACTGACAACAAATGAAAAACAGCTGTTTGTTTTTCTTCCTGATAGTGACTTACTTGGACAGATATGCAGAGATTTTTTTAGTGTCTTAGTGAATTATTATATTTTCATTGTTTCAATGTTTTATTTACATAAGTCTAATTTTCTTATAGGAGTACCAAAAAGACACTTAAAAAAATTATTCATGCTTTTGAAGTCAGAAGGGAAAAGTCTTTCTCCATATCTTATTGGCATATATAATTGACCGAAACTTTAGCTGCACTATAAAAAGCATCTGAGGTAAAAATTTATGCCCCCTGTTGAGCAACTCCTTAAAAATCAAAAAGGAGAAGGTCGTAAATTGATGTTTTTTACCTAAAGTTGCTACATTCCAGGACAGGGTCATCCAAGGACTGTCAAACAGTGGTTTCAGTCTAAATCCTGGCTGCAAATAAATTTTGCCTTGATCTTGTCATGGTTCCAGACACATGGTGGGGAATCCTGCATTTCTGTAGGTGACCCTGTGTCTCTAACCTCTTTCCCAGCCATTTGGGTGCAGCCGCTGTGCACCAACAAAGTTCCAGTTATAATGGCAAATAGCGCCTGGCTTGAGAAGAATCAAATCCGGAACAGTTTGTTAATCTTATCAAAAGGATGTCACTGAAATTCCCCCAGTGGGGAGGCCTGGAACACTGCCCACACATGTATAAATGTGCCCCAACTCAGCAGCAGCAACCACTAACAGATCTGACAGAATAAGGTGAAGATTATTTTAGTTTTGAGGCGGAAAAATATTCACAGACTTACAGTTTTTGCTGACTTACAGCCAGAGGTATAGTCTGCTCTTTCAGGGTCCGCGCCTTGCATACACCAACCTCCACCTGAGAACAAACAGTAAACTGCAACCTAATAGCTGACTGTGACACCCAATATTGCCTGCAATAAGGCAACCCTGTGACAACACCGTTGTGTTGCAAATGTTACACAAACCAAAGAAAAAGGCACAAACCTGAAAGCTGATTTCAATTCAGGTATGCCCTCCAGATAATTACAGTGATGCCTATGTCACTGTGAGCAGCACAAGTGGTGAGGAAGGACACACCAGCTCAGGAGCAATAATAACTCATTTATTTCATTATAAATCACTTTATATAACCTGGGTCGCCAGCGTGGCATAAGGTCATTGGTCACCGACCATCCGCCTCCCGCACCGGTTTGCTGAAACCTTTCAGAATATTTTCCCAGACAATATCATAGCAATATTACACAACAGCTGCAGGTGCAAGATAGAGACAGTTTTGCTTACAAAATCGTAGCACTGTTTTTCATAGTTTCTGTGAGAAACAGAGCTCTCACAGAGTGCAGCAGAAAACTGGAAAATTTCTCTGCTAACACTTTACAATGTTCCCAATTCCCCCTTTTTGTTTAAGACCAAAAAGGTGGCATTTGCAATCCTCTGCAGGATCCCTTGCAGCAAGGAGAACAAACACACCATAAGGGGTCTGCTTGGTAAGTGGCCAGTTACCAAACAGACTTTAAATCAGACACTGATTTAAAGTAGGCAGAGAGATTCTCCAGTGGTGCCATGGGAGATACCATCCAGAGATCCTGATTTTACATCAACTATTAATTCTACATCTGCTATTAATTAAACATTGTAGAGCCCCTTAAGGGCTCTACAATGCCTACTAACTGAAATGACAGCTATGCAAGAACACATTTGGGTCCCTCTTAAAACAGACTTGAAAACACATTTTCATTCAAGTACATATTACACACTATCTGTTTTTCCTCCACAAAATGTGTTTCTGGATTATTAAAGCTACGACCATCACTCAATATAACCAATGCAAAAAATAATTAGAAATTTACAATCCATTGAGATGTATGAAATAAAAAATATTGCAGTTACTTATTCTTGATAAAATATCATGAACTTTTTATGCATCTAGCTAGTCAATTAAATGTTTTCAATTAGAATTTATGTGTATTCACTACCCAATTCTAATTGTTATAAAGACAAACTATCACCACCTGATTCAAAACTTTCTCCAATGTCAACTTCATTTCCTAATTTACTAATTTTATGTTTTATTTTCATCTCCATAGAATCTGAATATCTTCTTAAAAAAAAAAAAAAAAAACAAAACCAAACAAAATGGGGGGATATTAGTGTGAAAGCTGCTTCTGTTTGTCTTGGAGTCCGGGAGTCTTCTCAGATAAGTCATTGCGCATTCTTGTGTACTCATGCTTGTTTACTAGGGAGACAAAAGGAACTTTAGGATTGAAGTTTGGACATGCATTTTCCTTTCAACCAAATACGCATTCACCAAAAGGTTTTTAAAGCTAATATTTCTTTGTGACATTGCTCTGAATCTGAGAAAAACAGCAGGCCACTGGCAACTTGGAAAGTTCATTTTGTCATACCGGAATAAAATATTTCTGTTCTGGGAACTATTGCTCCATAATCAAGTTTATAGATTACAAATTTGCAGATTCTAGTTTATAAAACTGTATTGTCAAAGCCTCCATTATTCCCAAATGAAGTTATGAGTAGATATACCAGGTTACATTGCTGCTTCAGCATCTCCAGTGTCTCATCTCCAGCATCAGGGCCCTAGAAATCATGACTTCCTCATTGGATTTGATCTTTCAACCATCATTTTCTGGTTTTTTTCTTCTTATACACTCATAATTATTTATTTTCTTACTTTTTTCTTTTCCTTTAGGCCTTTTCTCCTGAGGAGGGCCCTAAGATTTTGCAAGAGCATGGCTAACACCTGGCCTGAAAAAAGAAGTCTTCAGTGGAAACAGATGTTCAAAGTAGATGACTGGAGAACAGCATAAATACAGGAAAGCATATCCAGGAATTTACAGTATAAGTTCTTCCTCCACCAGATGTAATATATGCATCTTTAATAGGCTTTCAGAGAATTTTCTACCATTAATTTCTCCAGTTAGGTTTTTGAAGCCACATTAATCATTCAGTGTCCCATACCAAGGAACTCCATACACAGCCTATGTGAAGGACAGTTTCCCATTGTTATCTTTTAACAAGTGTTCCAGCTGGTGACACTTCATTCTTAGCTGAAAGTGTCAGTAAGTCTGCACCCATGCTCTACAAGGCACCTACACTTACAATTTCTTCTATTATCTTTTACACTGCCTGAAGTATCTGTCATAGGCTTAATTAATGGTATTTCACATACTCAATCATCTGTCTTTGTAGATTTTTTTTTTTGTGTGTATGTGATATGGGTTACAATATTTTATACAGTATTTGAGCACATCATGGATTATGTGGCACAATTTTTTTCTGATTTCCTGTCTATTCCTTTGTAACAGTTTTTAGAATAATATTTTCATTTGGACCATTAACTGGCAAGTAAACCTCCTGCATCTTTCATTCAAGATTTCCCTGGGAGCCTACCTTGAATACACATGGGTGCTTTAGAAGGTGAGAGAAAATAAAACTCTAGAATACCTTACTTGGCACATTCATTTGCTGAATGTTGACAATAGAAAATGCTGGCTTTCATTAAAATGTTCAGACTCCATGACAGTATAAGCGTGTGCATAATACCCATGCACATTTTGAATGTCGAAGGGAGCACTCAGTCCTAACCCCAAACACGGTGCAATCACAGAATGTCACTTACAGGAGCAGTGCTACTCTGGCTGTATCTGTTGGCTGTAGAGTGGTTCCATAGCCACAGAATGAATCAGCTAACAGGAGGTCTTGCAGAAAGCATTTGGGGTTGTTGTAGGGGTAAAAGGGGAAGGGAAAGTTAGGGGTTTTGTTTGGTTGCTTGGTTGTTTTGTCGTTTCGTTTCTTTGTTAGTTACACAAGTTTATTATTCTGCTGGAGCAGCTCAATGATCTTGATCCACCCCATGACCCTACAGTCCCTGGACTGGATGGAGAAGTGGAAGGATTTTGTTCCCAAGGAGCAATGACAAAAGCAAAAATAGTCCCTTTGCTCTCAACCTCTAGCTCTTAATGCCTACATGCATCTCCCTCACTGCATGTGGGAGGCCCAAAGAGCTGTGTAAACCTCTCTTAAGTACAATCCAGAGTAACTACCAGGCCATGCTGAAATGCAATTAGCAGGTCTGCAATGATTCTACCAGCCTAGGCATCAGTCCAGTGCCAGATTTGTTAGGAGCATTAAGGCTCATTACATAGAAGAATTTGAGATCAATACTTTGAACATGGGGAGGAAAGAAAAAAGGTGCAGTCAATTAGATGTCTCAGGTTAACATTTATAGTAATGTTTTAGCAGCTAATAAAACATTACTTTGCCCTCCCACACAGCCTCTAAGAATCTGCGGTAAGAAAGGCAAACAATTGCATAGCAAGAGCACTCAAGCTATCCAACTAGTTATTAAATAAATCATTTGAAGCAGAATTTCCCTCCTGTAGTGCTGCAGGAATTAACTTGGTCTTGGAAAACAACATTAATGTAGAGAGCTTCCACCCTCTCCAGGGCATAATTATTTAATACCTAATAAATTATCTACAGTTATCAAGTTTGTTTCCCAATAAATCCAGCCTTAGTGACTGGCAAGAACAATAATACTTCAAATCACTGTGCATTTGAAAGAAGTCACTTAAGAATACCATAAAATGGTCCTCATTAGTGAGCTGCAATAGAATGCCTTATGACCCATTTACAAAGAGATAAAGACACTTAATTATCCAGTTGCAATATAGTTCCTTAAGGGTTTCTGCTTGAGACAGCACTTTTGTGAGTAACTAGCTATTCACTGAGAGGAAAACTAAAGAACTCTTTCACAAACTGTACAAGGAGATTAAGTTGCTGGCTTTGTTTAATATTTCTAGTGTCCATATTTCTTTAATTGATTTATATTTTTCCACACAGGCACCCTAATGTGCATTTAATGTTTCCATCTGAACAATGGTATGCATACAAAGAAATTTTTTACTAAGAAGCCATTAGGGTGACACTGACAGTGCTGTTAGTTGGTTTATATATGCTGATATTCTCTGTAATATCTTTGGTGTGAGTGAATGACACCAGTTCCACAAAACTGAGTGAAGAAGGATTTGGCACTGACCTATACCGTAGGAATGAGGGTGGGTAATTGATTTCAATATCAGCAATCAAGAATTTATGCACGCTTCCAATATTAATTTTTCAGTATGAATAAATATTGATCTCCTGCTGCGACCATCAACAAGTTAATAGGGATAAAATATCAGAATCCACAATTGTGTTTTGAAGAATTCAAATATTTTTCCACTGACATAAATTTCAGATGCTGAACATTCAAATTTACTAATTTCAGATCTGAATCGCTATTAAACTTACTTGCTACTAGCTAGTATACTTTGTTGCACTTTATTATAAAGCATAACTTTGAAATTAAGGTATTCTTGCCTAAGCAGGGTATGAAAATATTTTTATTTTTAAATCATGATGATTTGGAATTTTGGAAAATTGATATTTTTTTAGTTTTAGAAAAAAAACAACCTAGGTAGTGATGATATAAATATCAGCACTGATATCATCACTTTTTAACAGATAATATGGAGAAAAAGGGTACCTGTAAATGTAAGTCACCTCATCATGAAATAAGTCACTTGGACAGAAGTGACTTTGTTGATCTACAGGAAGTCCAGACCAGAACTGAAAATGTTAGGTGAGTCAGATAAGACTGACCCAAAATAACTCTTTAATAGAGCGTTCTGAGTGTGTCTGAAAATTGCATATCAATAAAGAGAGTCTTTAACAAAAACAGGAATTGTATAGCACCTGAGCAGAAAAAACGAGAAACACAAAAGCTGTTGCAGATGTGTATGCTTAACTGAACATCTGCACAACTGCACAAAGTCAGAGCAGCCTCCGGCTGCGGCCCTGCAGCACTTTCCAGTTCAGTGGGTCCATTTGCTCAATAGGATCCAGCCACCGTAAGAGTAAGGGGACCCCTCTAGCCTGACACTGAGTGCAAAATATTCAGTTTTTCTCCAGCTTTCAAACTATGAATAAGAGCAGATCACATAATGGAATGTAACTTTATAATAGTGAGCTTTGTGAATTGCTGGTGAACATTTTCTGATAGTGATCTTCTGATCTCTTTTTAAACTAAACGTATTTCTGTTATGCTTTAAGGTATCTTAATAAAAATGAAATCCTCATGCCCATAGAATCTCTAAAGATGGAGCAAGTAGAGAGAAACTGAGAAAATTGATGTTTTCCATAATCTTGAACACCAAATGTCAACCTTAGCTGAAGTTATCTGCTTTGACACCTTTGGGGAAGTTAGTAAGTGTGGAACACCAGATGACCTCAGTGCATTAAACTGGATTTTCTTTAAATCTTTGGTATGGACATTCTAATTTTGTCAAGTCTGAGGTTTTTAATTTATTCTTAACTACTAAAAATTTTAAAAATTAATTAATATATCAAAAGCATCATGCTTTGTTGTTACACTGCAGTAGGTTAGAACACATTGATAATTAAACTTCAATTTCTGGTATAAGAAAATAATGTCTGTCACTTCATTCATGAACTTATTTTTTAAACCATGTTTCAAGAACAATCCTGATCCACCTCAAATCTACAGCTTTCAGCCAAAGCTGGTCAGAATCATCTCTGCACCAAGCAAAATCTTATTTTATTTAATTCTATGTTTCAAAAGAAAAATAATGAAGTGACTGAGGAGGCACACTAAGTTTCTCCCTCATCAGTTATGTCTCATTGTATTGAAAAAACCTTAATAATGTCAAGGATGAGGTACAAAGAGGAGGCATGGGCTTAAGGAATTAAATATTTATAGGGAAATGGTATCAGACAAAACATGCTGTCACCTCAAAATATGTCTCAGATGAGTACCAATATTATTCTTTCATGTACAGAAGAAAAATGATCAAGACTTGCGTCATAAAACCTTGTTCTTCTACACTGCTAAAATCTAGTGGATTTAAATATCCTCATTATTGTGTTCCAATATATGGCTGAATCAATATAGTATAGAAAATTTGTCTTATTGAACACTGTAGAAATACTAATATTTAAACCTACTGTTCTCTTTTTTTATCCTGTGTTCCCACCAGCATTTTTGATTTGGTTTCATTTCAGCTTTTTGTGGTTTTGGTTGGTTGTTTTTTGGGGGTTTTTTTGTTTTTGTTTAAATACTAGCCTGTATTATAAAAGGTGTCTTTGAAGTCTGTCTAATGAAGAAGGCCAGCATCACTGCTGAGGTAATTCTGCTTCTGTCAATGGAGTTGCCCCCGAGCCTGTAACCTTCAGGTCATTTCTTTGAAGTTCTCACTCTATTCTCACTATTTCACTTCAGAATAAATTTTTACATCACAACAACTTTGGTCTGAGAATTGGAATAGATTGATTACAGTTTAATTTTTTTAAAATAAATTAATTGCTATGCTTTTTAAAAGCATGAATTCCATTCAAACAAACTTTTAGACGTATTTACTTTTCCTACCCATAAACTAGGAGACTTGGACCTTTTCTGAAATTCCAGGTCCACTAACCATGTTATTTATTTTATAAACTCAATAGGCACTTCCGGGGAGGTAAATTCCTAGCATATACATGTATTATGTAAGAATTACGCTTAGCATCTTGTCAGCATTCAAGAGGAAGAAAATTCTTCATTTCTCTTGTGCTAGGAGGTCATAAAACCAGACATTCATGACAAAACTTTCTCTTCTGTTCCATTAGTTTTCTGAAGTATGTAAATTTAGGCCAAACATTTTAGCAAGGTATATTATTATGCAGTCTGAAAGACAGCCAAAGAAAAAAACAAATAGGAAACCAAAAATAAGTTTATGGTTAAATATGCTTTCCCACTGAATTTTACATTCCCTTATCCTGTGGGTAGGACTACCTGGTCAGTTATCACGAGTTATGCAAATTATTTTTAACACAATAGAAATTCAATGAATTTTCTTATACTGGAATAAAAGACCATGTATTTTTGGCTGGGCACGTTTTGTGACATCTGGCTTGAAACATAATTTCCCACTGGACCAATATACTTTCTGAACGAGTTGGTTTGAACTTGCATACACATCTTTGATTATATTATCTATTGCTTAACGTAATTTGTAGTATATGCCTTGTTTTGGGGTTGAGGAGTTTTTTCAGTAATATTCATGTGACTCTCTGCTTTAGCACTATATATCTTTAACATAAATAATTTTTCTGATGTGTCAGCTTAGAAAGTACTTCATGAAACTATTTACTGTGTTACAGATGTGTTGCTTGACAGTGACAGCAATGTGCTTTACGAATCCTCAGACAAATAATACTGAAAGTATCATGAAAAATGACCAGTTTAAAGAAAACAATATGCACAAAACCTTTTATGACCTTTGCTAAGAATAACTTGATCTCTATCCAGCTGTTATTGCTACAGGTGAAGCACTTCTACAGTCTTGGAGATAATCATGCAATATCTCTGTGATGATTAATTAGGCCTTCACTTCTATGTTTTTATTTCCTCATCTTTTGTTGGGGAAAAGTAAAAGTTTCATGCATGTATCTACATTTTAATTTGGAGATTACTTCACCTTTAAATAGTTATTTTAATATTCACCATAATGAACAACCATTTCCTTTGGAAGGCTTGTGTCTGAAGGTGCTTCTGTTTTAGAAATTCTTCTGTATAAATTTACTGGCAGCTGCTGCCAATGTTTTTGCCCCTGCCTAAAATATACACAGACAATGTGACAAGTGTATTTAGCCATAGACACAGGCCAAAATAGAGACATGTGAGTCCCCATGGTATCCTGCATTTATTTGACTCTCTGTAGGCTTTGTGACCTATTAGAGTATCTATTTGAAGGATTACATGCAACTGAAACTCTAGAATCACTCACACTGGGAGAGAGGTGGGTGGTATTTTGGAAACCGAACTCACAAAGAATTCCAAGTCTTACAGGTGGCCCCCATCACAAAACTGGTCTGTACCAAAACTGACACTGAAAATGGGATGTGAATTTTCTATTTAGGTCCACCTATATTTTACGTTTTTTCACTTGTGTTGCATTTACCTTTTCAGTTGGTTTTTTGAGTCTTTTTTGTTTGTTTGATTTGGTTTGGTTGGTTTGGCTTACTTCTTCTCTTTCTCATTTGCCTTTATATTCTTCAGAAATTCTCCTAATATATGCCTAGGCACAGTGGAAGCACCAAAGCATGTTTCTTAGGGTTTTCATCCAGTTCTAGTGACTATGTTAGCTCTGTAGACCATTTAACTGAACAAAAGCAGTTTCTGTTCAGCCCAGTATCTCTACACTATCCGCCTATATTATTCACAGGCTCCTAGCAGGAAATCTTCAGATAGTCCCAATTTATTTAAATCAATCTAAAAATAAGTCTTCTGATATGATTATGTCATTACTGGAGGAAATGTACCTCATGTTCTGTAATCAAAAAGCAATGATTATCACCAGATTGGTTTCAAATTAGTTGGTTGGGCTGTGTTATATTTTTCACTTTCACAAATTGGAAAATCCTCAATACTATGACTTACAAGAAAAAGAAAATAATTTTCCTGTCTGTGACTTATTTTGGGAGAGAATTTATACAAGGATGGATGGATGGATGGATGGATGGATGGATGGATGGATGGATGGACAGATGGATAGACAATTTTTAAAATATCAAGGCATAAATGTAAGATAAAATATAGTGACTTACATTTTTAATTTAGGAAAATGTGAAAAAGGTACTTAAAGCCATTCTCAAAATACCACAGTATTTAGACATACTTTGTAATTCCTCTCAACTCTGTTGTTCATGCTTATAAAGTTACTCATCTTTGACAACCTGGCTTTCTAGACTTGATGCCTCACTTAGGTTGTGCTTTCTGTCAAAGGTGAGTGTCCCTATTAAAGACTCAAAGTACTTAAGAGGACTTATCCTTTTCTATCTCTACAGCTTCCTAATAATTAAAAAATATTCATCAACCTCAATGATATCTAGTAACCTTTACCCAAATTACTCAAGTTCTCTTTTTTATCAATGGAAAATACTTCTTACTGTTCCTTTCCTGGCTGTTCCTTTTCTCCCTACCACTAATTATTTCGTGCATTTTCATGACAACATTCCACATACCTTCTTTCTCACCTAATAGTTCTCTATGTTACAGCTCTCTCTCTCCTCGTATGAAAATTGTTCCAGGACTCTAATTTTTCCATTGTTCTGTTTTTTTCTGGACCATTTCCATTTCTGCTATATTCCTTATGAAATTCGATGACTGAGATTTACTGAAGTATATGACAGAAGAGGTGCCACTGATTTATGTATCACTTTTTGTTATTCTCCATTTCCCAAGAAACACCAGTTCTCACACAGCATTTTTTGTTTTGAACATTAGTGCGCACATCAAGACTTATGTAAGACTATCTAAACTTTGTATTTTGGCGTGAATTTAGAGTATCCCCAGTGGTACTTACCAACATGCGTACATTTCCACCTTCAACATATATTTGCGCAGACTGAAGTTGGCATTAATTTTTGGCACAACCTTTAGTACTTAGTTTGCATTAGAGTGGTCTAGTGCTCCAGGAAAATATTATCTTTTTTAACTTAAGCTATCTGGCTACTTTTTCAGCTGTGAATGTACCTACCAAAAATACTGGTCAGCTAGACTTAATCAGACCATACAAAAGAAAAAATTTCTGCAATTTAACATTTCTCATTAAGTGATTCCCCTCAAAGAACAAATGCATCCCAGGAAAATTCTGGACATGATAATACACAAAAAGTAATAAGAGTCCAAAATCAAGGGCTTAGTTAGGCTGTTAAAGTTATATTTAGGCATTTAACTGTGCTAAGCATCATTTACTTCCACAGTTCCTCAGAAGTTAAAAAGACTGTTGAAAACTCAGGTTTTCAGGCACCTGAATTCGTACCCAGGAGCCCAATTTGAAACAGCCACTTTTGTATTCCTCATTCTAAGTTTTTATAAGAAGCAGCTGAGGTAACTAAGTTTAGGGAAAATGTTGGTTTGTTTGTTGTTTTTTTCCTTTGAATAAAATTCAAAACTGCTAGAAAATCTTTTTAAGCTTAAAAAGATCTTGCTATATATCTCTGTATGAGAATAATATATCTTTCATTTCAATATTGATTTTAAAATACTCCTGAGCTTTATTAGAACTCTCTGGACACAGCCTTGCCAGGTTTCTTTGCCAAAAGGCCGTAAAACATAATAAAGGATTTGCATTGCATCACAATGTTTCTCTTCTGATATGAGAACAGCCTACTATGAAACATGTTATTTAATTCAAAATGCTAGGGAACTATATAACAGAATAAGCAGAAGGGAACATTTAGAATGAACATGAGAGGGGGGAAAAGGTTTTTTTTTGAAAAAGTAGTCTATCAACACTGGTCCAAGCATGCAACACTTCCAAAGAGATATAATCCTCATGACTGGAGCAGTTTAGCTTTAAGCCACACAAGTTGCATGGGAATATACAGCAGAGAAAAACCCCACATTGCCTTGAGCTGAACAGTTTGATTGATCTAGTATGTCTTCTGCCTCTTAGAGAGAGCATTGAATAATGATGCAGGTGACAAGTTTTCAGTTGGGGAATGGGGTTGTTGTTTGCTGGTTGCATTTGTTTTCATTGTTTCTTTGCTTTTTGTTTTTTAGATAGTTTATGGCACTTAGAGCTCTAGAATGACAATAATCTAACATGCTGGGCTCTTCAGACTTCTCATAACCTCTCAGAGAACTCTGTGATCCATGCTTGCACAATTGCCAAATGACTATCACAACTCACACATCTACAATTTCTCTCTGTGTTTATCCTGTACCCTTTCTCAGAAGGATTTTTATATTGTCATTTCTGTCAATGACAATCGTCATTTCTAAATGACTTTGCCTGGTTTTCATGTTACTAATATATTCTTCCCAGTGTCCCATTTCCATTTTTCACAGTGGTCTCCATTCACCCATCTCTCTTGACCAGCTCTCATGAAAGGAATTTCTTTCTCAAGACATTCTGCAGTGTCTTTGGCATGTGAAAATTGAAATTCTACCTGAATTTCTGTTTCTTACAGAAACTTTACTAGGAAAGACATACTTGAGGAAAATTTTCTTATAGAGTTTTTGTCAAGCCCTTCTTTCAAAGGATGTTATTTCTACATTTTTTTTTGGAGCACCCAGAAACAAACAAAACACAGCAAGACAGAAGAAAGAAAAATGATCCGTTATTATAAATAAAATCTAATTCAAGGGAAGAGATTCATCTTTTGGTTGTCTACCTATAGCACCATAAGAGACTATATCCAAAATCATCATTATAACCCATAGGTATGTAAGAAACTCTGAATTACTTTCCTTTGTTTAGTAGCCTGTTCTTGCCATTGATTGAAAAGGAAGTCAAGACTAGATGAGGTACAGACATCTGTAAGGTTAAGATCCATGGTTGGTTGGATTACTCCCAGGAGGAGACAGATACTCTGATGAACAAATCAGTATTGCTGGTGCAAAGGCAATGTAATTATGCATATCTGCTACGGTCAAGGTATAAAAACTCAGTGATACTAAATTCAAAGAATCAAATACGGCTGTTGGTACAAGGATCAGCCTCAGCACTGTCTGAACTTTATTAGATTTTTGGGTTCTCATCAGCTCTTTTGTTCTCAATTATAATGTCTTTTTGTTTCTTGGAATAAGACCATTAAGTTTCACTTTTCCAAAAATTCAGGACTTTGTTCACAAGAAATTTCCTAGTACTTTCCTAGTACTTCTAATGTTTTATAATGCCAGTTTCTTACCTCCTTCCTTGGAGCAGACAGTGATCAGGGTGTGAACTGTATCCATCAATTCAAGCTGCTGTTTCTGCAGGACACTGTTATTGCTTGTTGCCTTGTTTAACTGCTTCTCTAGCTCCTGGATTATGTAGCTTTGTCGTGTGACTAAGCTTTCTAAGTTCTCTTTTTCCTCCTTCAAAGTGGCCAGCTCCTCTTTGTGTCTTTCTTCCATTTCTAGAATTCTGTGCTCAAGTAAACTAAAATGAAATAAAACGATTACTAGATATTATTTCATGCTAACACAGTTAATAATACAGAAACCAGAACATTTTTTTTCAGTGTATTATTCACTCCCTAAATCAATAATTATAAAAAATATCACATCTAGTAATTCAGCCCACTGAGTTTCTCTGTCAAGTAATCAAATATAACTGATCTCTAAGACTGCATTTTGTAATGTTTGCACGTTGTAATGCTTAAAGGGCATGGAACAGCATAGATAGGTGTTACTCGGATCTAAGTACAAGAGCATAGAGCCAGTAAAACATTTGAATGTAAAAGCTCAGGCAGAAAACCTGAGGTAGGCAGAGGAGGGAGAAGAGCAGGGCATTGAAGAGGACATCATTGGTAATGTGAATGGGTAAATATGATGAGACAAAATTCAGGGGTAAACTGCAGAATAGCTTGTGAAGGTCCTTGTCACTGAATGGAAGATAAGCATTATAAGTTATGGAAGACTATCAAAGCATATGGAACCCAAAATAAAAGTACTTTTTGATGTGGTCTGTGAAGCTGGGATAAGAATTTCACACCAGAAGAGCAGTGCCTGCGTTCACATTAATAGTACTGTTTTGCCAAAAGGTAAATCAGAAACTTTCATTTTAATGTAGATTCCCTTGTTTTCCTCAAGACTATGTACATATCCCACTAACACTCCTCAGCCATGTTTGCTTGTTCCACAAAAGGCTCCTCAGACAGAAAACCCTTGGGCATTATGCTACGTGACCTGCTTACCTCAATTTTTATAAAGATTTTACACATCTATAGAAACACTTTCTCTGGATTAATGTTCTTTTTCTAGTACCCTTTCTGTCCTGTGCTGGAAGTGTTCAATTTACCAAGATCAAAGGCATATCAGATTACATCTAGAAGAGCAGCGGTGTTGTAGACTTAAAGGACAGCTAATAACTGTCAGCCGTGAACAAGAAGCTTTTCCCGGGCAGTGCTTTGATGCTGGGGTGGAAATTTAACAGACAGAATGTATTAGTATTAGATAAAGAAATTAATTCAATCTCTCTGTTACTTTCTCTTTGGGGTTTCTATTGTATACACCAAAAGTTGTGTTTCTTGTGCCCACAAACCGACCGGTGGTTACAAACTTGCCAACAAACTGCTTCCCGTTCAAGTCAGTCTTAGGTTTTATTTATTTGCACTCTACCTTTGTTTTTACTTCTGGATAATAGATCAGTGGCAAAATGCCTGCATAATTTGAGGTCATTTAACCTAACTGAAGAATATAATAAAATCCATATGGAGTTGTTTCTACTTGATATCTCAGACCCTTAATATGAGCTACTAGAGGGGATAAAAATGCAAAGATTAAATTCAGGCCATGAAATTCGCTGTACAAGCTAAAGTGAGATTAAACTTTTTTTTTTTTAAAGAAATCTAGCAGCAAATCTTTTGTTTTTCTGAAAATACTATAAATGTGGAATTTACAAAGATCCTGAAGAAAACATACTTTGTAATACCAAAATGTCTAGTTCTGTGAAAACCAGAAGCATCTGCGTAAAGGGAGCAAAAAAGGAAAGATAGGAGGGAAAATACATTTTTGTAGGGTCTCAGACACAAAGGGGAACATATCTCATTTTGAAAGGCTCATTAATTAGAAACAAAAGCATAACAAGATTTAGTGGACTGAAATAAGATAGTAGAAGGTTACAACTAGAAACAAAATATGGATTTTGAAGTCAAAGACTATAAATTATTTTAGCACCTTATCAAACCCGTGGCTGATTTTTTCATCACTTGAGCACTAATATTAAAATCGTGGTTTAGATTCACATGGATTTTTTTACAAATATGTATGTGGTAGCCTTTGAGCTTTCTCATGCAGAAAGTCAGATGTAGTTTAGTTAGGCAGAAGTGGTTGAAAAATCTTCAGATAGATTTGGTTCTAGTCATAAAATATTGTCACAAAACACCATTTCCTTTTGAAATTAATCAGTTCTATCCACTTATTCACAGAAATTATTGAATTGTGACTCTCGCTTTTAACTTTTCTGATAGGCTACTTACATTAATGAACTTGGGATAGGAAGAAGGTGGGCCTGGTCACAGTCTGTAATAGAATGGGTGCTAGGTGGGGCCACATCCCAGTCTGACATTTTACAGTCCTCAAAATGTTGCATATTATCAATGTAAGAGAAGATGCCATTCAAGAAGATAGAATATAGCTTTATAGTTACATAGTAGGCAAAGACAAAAAGTTCCCTTTATCCATATAATACAGTATTTCCTTAATATCCTATCAAGATGTCCACAACTAAATGATTTCCATATCTGTATGATTTCATGTCAAAGAAAGAGCCTTTGACAACTACAATTTATGCATTGCATTATTTGTTTCCCACTGTGGCCTTCCTAAGGCCACAGTAAATGAATCCATGGTGATAACAATATTATTTGTAGCAGCACTGGCCATGTCAAGCAAGAAAAGAGAAGCTGACAATGTTTAGAGCTCCACAGTTTGGCATCTACAGAGACAGACAGGAAGCAGATGTTTTATGGCTTTAATAATTATACATCCTCATATTTCTGAGTGGTGTGTCAACATGTGGTGGAAAGATGGAAGTGTCATAGCACTTGATTCCTTTCTTTTTCTACATAGATTAAAAGTCCTGTTATTATAAACTGCAAAACTAAGCTCTTTTCAGGAATGCATATACGTTTATGCAATTAGCTTTCTATAACCATAAATCTATATCAGATAAAAGTAAGTCCTAAGGATAGGACCGCTCCCTGTATTCCTGAAAGAAATCCAAAACATTCATTTTTGTTTTACTGTGAATCAATGAGAAAACTTTTGTCTAATCTCCAAATGAACAAAAGCAAAGTCTTCACATAGATTGGGGATTCGTGAACTGGTCTGTTCCAAAAGGAAGAAATCCTTCAATAGCGTGAGAAAAGCTGCTCTTAGGGCTTTTGACTCCAATAGGGCCAGAATTATTAATTTGTATTGTTATATTAATATTTGTTATAGATCATTTAAATAAACAAAAAAAGAAGTGCTAGGAAGTTTGAAAAAAATCTTGAAACAGATTGAAAACATTTAGAAAGATATTTAAGAGTTTTTCTAGCTGTTGAAAGACCACTCTGTTGCCTCTTTTTTATAACATCAGACTACCTCTTACAAATACCATTAAGAAATAACTTTGCTGAGTGCTTGGTAAAGATATTTTCTCAATATTTTAAAGAAGAATTTTGAAGAGAGAGTTAAAATTAAAAGATTTTTAATAATTTTCATCAATGACTATTGCTGACACAAAAGATCAACGAAAACAGAAAGAAGGCTGTCCCTGTACCAATCAGTCCAACATCCTCTAAAGGCTGACTGAAGCATTCTTTTATAACACTTTCCAGTAAAATGTTATGGCTCTTTTTTACAGTAAGTTTTCTGTATTTATTTCCTATATATTTTAATTCCTATACAATTCCTGTATGTCTGAAATGTCTAAATCTTTAAAAATATTACTGATCTAGACAGATGAAACATTCATGGGAACTAACCACAAAAAAAATAAATCACCATTCACCAGAAGCATCATATAAATATCCATATATATATTTATAAAGACACACACATAAACATATAGATGTGTTTTTTATAATTGGAGCCTTCAATCTGGGGAAATAAATCAGGCATTTGGGGAGCAGAATAAAGTTGTGAATAAACAAGTGTTGTTAACATGAATGAATACCAATATTACCCATTGGACAATGACAATTTGGAGTCACTATCTAGGAGAAAATTAATCTAAAACCAAATGCACACACACGTACATCCCAAACCCAGACAAATTTAATTGTTCTGAAGGTTAACTATGTCTCAATGTCTAATGTAGTGGTGGGACTAGGAATCTATTTTTCAATGATACAAATGATGTCTTGACTTTGTCGGGTATAAGCCTGTGGAATGACTCGGTGCAGCGCCTCTGTGCAACTGTGCTGTGTCCAGCTGATTCAGAAAAAAACCCTCTACAAATGCTGGAGAGGGTAGAATAACCTTAACAGAGGTCAAAGAATGACTTCTAGTGAAAGCTGTTGTCATTTTGAAAGGTGATGAAGTAGAACATATAGGAAACACTCTGGTAGCTGTCCAAGGGGGAAGGAAAGTCTGGTTTAGACAATCTGCCTTATAAGGTAGGTAGTTTATTCACTAATCCATTCCAGACCGCAGAAGTTCAAGGGATTTTTTTAATCTTTGTATTCAGAATCCTCAGTTTAGACATGTGAGAACAGGATATAGACCAGACCTTGGAGATCGACATCTTTTGCATTAAAATAATGTTTAAAAAAATTATTATTTATTAAACATACAGATAAAACATATACTTTGTTGACCTGTTGAATAACTAAAGACAAGTAAAGTCACACCAGAAAAAAGTTATTTGGCCATACATATGTATGTTTCTTTTATTATATATGTATGAGAAGAAAAACGGGTACCAGATTTCAATGCCTATTTTGAGTGCAAGAACATTATTCTCTCAGTGAGACAGCTTCTTTGTACTTCCTTTAAGGTGAGTGAAATTTTCGCTATGTTTTTAGGTGCTGACCACTCATACTTACCTTGGGAGTCTGATACTCTCTGATGGGTTTAAGGAAATACGAAAATATGTGTCCCCATATTTCTCAGGGCCAGTAAAGTAAGAAGTCACTTAGCACCAGTAAGCCTACTTTTTATACCAGTGACAAGATAATTCCATTGAAATGACGTAAGTGATGTGTAAAATCGGGATTTATCTTTTTAGTATATGCACAACCTGTAAATAAAACTTGCCAGACATATTGTGTTTCCTCATCTTTCACATAGTCAGACAGACATTCAAGAACCATTCTTGAGTCCTTGCTTTTTATAGCATACAATTCTTGTACTGAACATGTTAATCTAGCATTATTTTCTGTAAATTCAAGCAAGATTTTGCGTTTAAATTTCACTTCCACTATTTGTTGATGGAAGAGCCAGAATTCTGTTATATTTTTCCTCATTTGTTTCATTCTAGCAAATAGGAAGTTTTTTTACACTTGCATATTGAAAGAAATTGCACACTATAAATTAGATGCAGCTGGTACACTCTGGGGAAAAAAAGGGGGGCCTCATAAGGCACTTAAGAAGGGAAATCTTTCAAGAATAAATCAAAATAGCATTTAGAAAACTCTTGTGGGAGAAAAAAATGGCAATGGAAGAAACCACCATTTACATTATAGTGGGTGGGAACCCACAAAACTAAACTATTTATGGCATGAGAGCACTCAATAGAAACATGATTCTAAGGCAAATGTGATTCTACTTACGCCATGGAATATCTTCCATTTCAGTGGAATAAAAAGAAAAAATTGGCCCCTCTTCCGAGAAGAGACAGGGAGTAAAGAGAAAGGCCAAGAATAGACGTAATTCTAATCTAAAGAACATGCACTGCTCCCTTGTTGATAAGCAGTGTTAGTTACATTTAAGGATAATATGCAAGCTACTGTAGTACATCAATCATCAGTTATTGTTACTGTAAGATTTTTGCATTACTTTCATCCAAAATTCAGTTCTTCAAAAGTGATTAAGATCTTTATTGTTATTTTATATAGAGGAAATTTTAGCACGGAGAACTTATCAGCTCACACTACACCATCTGTTTTGATTGTTTTGCAAAGACAGTAGTTCCTACACTAGTTCCCACAGTGTTGTGAACCTACTGCAAAAGAAAGCCCCATCCCAAAAAAGCTTGCAGTTCACGTAGGTAACTTGGATTACAGGCGTTTTCTCTACTTACTGGTGTGAAAGTGACATGGAGAGGGATGAGGAGAACTTAACTGCAAATAGCTACAAAACACAGCCTGATGAGTCATCTGCAAATATTGTTTCAATTTAAGCAAGCTAAAATCTTTGGCATGTCCAAAAGCCTAGTACCTGCTGAAATCACCAAGATTTGTCCCACAGTGAACCTGGCACATACATAATTGATTTCAAGATCAGAAACCTGCAAGGCCAAGACTACACAATTCTTTGTGAGGAGTAGATGATGATACAAGAGTGGATGATCCATATTTTAGTGTAATCATAACACTGCCTTCTCCCCACTTTTATCAGTCCTGAGGAGACTTTAAAAGAACCCACACAATGCATGCCAGTTCCTTGCTTCACTTATAGGATGAAATTCTGTGTGCCTTTCCATTCATCTGCAAATACCTATACCTCTGAGACAAATAATAAAAAGTGTGCTTTTAAAAATAGCCCTCCTTTTCTTCTTCCTTTTCAAAAACCATTTTATCATAATGTCAGCCGAGTCAAAGGTCAATTCAAGTAGGACTTATTTGTTTAGTGACATGAAGACTTTTTACTCTGATTCATTCCTAAGGTAAATAAATAAATCCAAATGATTTAGTATACAAGATTCAAACTCTTAAGCAGCCAACAAAATTTTGTTGCTAGCCATATTGCAGCAGATAAAAGTACAAGTACTTATATACTCAACTAATGATTAAATTAATCCCATTTTGAAATAGATTTGTAAATTATGTAGAAGGAACCGCCCCCTGCCCATACCCACTCTCTCTGTGGATTACAGGGAGAGCTCACAGGAGCAGTTTAGGTGAATTAGTTATTTTTGAGATGGCCGAAGGCAAAGTTAATCCCACACTAATTCATTCATGTTTCTGATTGGTTGAGGAACATCTGTGGAGTTCAAGAGTTTTCAGTGTAATACAGTTTTCTTCAGAATAACATTTGCTAGAATTACTAGTTATAAACAGTTTTTAGATTAAACACATTAAATTGGTTTTCATAATCAGTAGCAATAATGATATATTATTTGACCAGCTTTGCAACTAGACACATTTGAAAAACACATTTCTTCATAGCAGTATTTTCTATTTTTCATCATTACCTGTATTTTTCCTTCTTTACCCTGTAGCCTCTTGCCCACTATGATGCTAGTCTGCCATAGGCATAACCCTGGGCAAGGTTTTTCTGCCTCAGCTGCCAATTCCTGTCCAGCAGCGCAGGATCGCACTGCTCTCTTTGGAAGTCTGACTGATCTCAGTTAAAACAGTCCTCTACAGCTTGTATCACATGCTTCAGTGTCTGCCTCATCTTTAAAGCTGTTTGCCTTATTTCAATATCTAATGTAGACAGAGGAAATAGAAACCTTAGTCCTAGTCAGTCTGACCCCACAAGTGTTCTTTCTAGAAGGGAGCTGGGAGTGGGGCTGAGGAGTCAGGGCAGTCCCTGCCCTCCTTGCTCACACCTGTCCCTTACAGAGGCAGCAGTATGTTGGATGTTTCACAGGGCAGTCAGGAAGGGGAGCAGCTTTTCCCACGGTACCGGGTGCCAGTGCCCAGGTGCAGCTGCTGTGAGGAAAGGCCAGAGCTGCCCCGTGCTGGGCACAGCTGGTTCCAGTCAGCTGTACAGTGTGAGGAGTTCCAGTCAGGGTACGGTGTGAGGAGTGAAGGAAAAAGGGAGAGAAACAATGCTGCAGACACCAAGGTCAGAGAAGGGGAAGGAAGGAGACACTGGAGCAGATATAACCCTGTGGCCTGTGGGAGAGGCCATGGTGGAGCAGATATTTCCCACAGATGATCCCATAGGAAGCTGACACCTGTGGAGAGCCCATGTGGAGCAATCTTACCCTAAAGGACTCCAGCCTGTGGGGAAAAAACCATGCAGGAGAAGGGAAAAAGCATGAGGAAGAAGGAGAGGCAAAGTGTCTCTGCCACTGTAGACAGTGCACTGTCTACAACCCCAATTCCTCATCCCCTTGTACTGCTCAGGGGGTGTATAGAAGAATCAGGAGTGAAGCTGATCCTGGGAAGAAGGGACATAGAGGTGAAAGGTCTTTTTGGGTTTGTTTCTGTTTCTCACCATCCTACACTGTTATTAATTGGTAGTAAATAAGGCTGTTTTGCCCATGACAGTAACTGATGAGTGATCTCCCTGTCTTTATCTCAACCACGAGCTTTTTCATCATATTTTCTCCCTGTTCTGATGACAAGGGGGAGTGAGAGAGTGTCTGGGTGGGCGTCTGGCACCCCAGACAAGGTCAGCTCACCACACACGCTCTCTGACATAACTGAATTGCTAAGTTCAGTGACTTCAGGTGCTGAGTCCCTGTGTCACAGGAAGGGGACACTGGAACTGCTTCCCGACTCTCATTTTGCTGCTTAAAGAGTAGTGCTGCTAAATAGTTTTTTCATCAGCTTCAATATAAACCTCAAATATTTACCATTGACTTCTTAAAATGGAGAATGGCTGCAAGAATGCTATAGATAATTGAGTCCAAAAGGAGAGAGAGATCCTTCTATATGCCATATCTTTGTATCCATTAAAATTAGAAAGATGAACTACTGAAGATTTTCTGTTTCTGATACACTTTACAGTAGTTGAAAATCTCATAATTTATTATTAATATTTTTCTACTTGAAAGTGCTCTTGAAAGTTATACCTATGCTTTTTGGTTGCAGGAACTGTGGTCATATGACTAAGTTGTCATGAAACAGAGTAAGATGTAAACTTACGGTGAACATGAAAAGTGGTAAAAATCAGTTTACATTTATCATACAGTACATAATATAGTGTAAGTTCACACCCCAGCTATTTTAGTCAGTTCACAAATATTACCTATGCTGTCCACTTACCAGTCCTTTCATTTCATCAGTTGCTTAAAACAAAGTATACACAGACCACTTTGTAATGAACAGAGAAAGAGACCAACTACTCACTCTTACCTGTTTTTCTCATGAATTTTTAGGATTTCGTGTGTCTGTTGTAGCAGCTGTTTTTCTAGCTTGTATGTTGACAGGGAATTTTCCAGTAGCTGAATTTCAAGCCTGGATGTTTGATTTAGCACCTTAAGGATAAAGTAAAAACATTAATGTTTATATTGTCATGGTTATTTTGCTATAGCAACATAATGCAACCATTTCATTCTGATTTGATGATTTGTCAAAAACTGTTTCTAAATCCTTTTTTAACCTCAGCTGCTCAGCTGGTGCAAATGAACTCAATCAAGCTACACTGATATGTACCAGCTGATATTCTGGCACTCTGCTTCCTGTAGAATAATACTAGACCAGCAGAAAAAGGCAAGGTGACTGCCAAATAAGCTTCATTTCAATAGAAAAAACAAGAGACATGCCTCAAACATGCATTCCTACAAAGCATGCTTAAACCAGAAAAGTGCAAGAGAACTTGGAATGGAGTCAAAATGTTGCATCTGCTATTTTGTAAATAGAGCTCCTACTTTAGCTTTCTCCTGTGTTGTCTCTTTTGTGGTGTTGGCAGTTCAGTGCCTTGTTTCTGTTTGAAATCGTTGACATTCACAGAGCAATCTGAAATTTTCCTTTTTTGTTGTCTGTTGTCCTACAGAGGTTGAATAATTGGGAAATGATCGATATGAAGCAACAACAATGACGATCAAAAGCTATGTTTTAGCCTGTTACTCATTATTTAGCCTGGCACTTGTATCACCAAGAGTAGGTAGTTGTTTATTGAAAGGCAAGTGCTGATCTAGTTTCCTGGACTGACCTACCTTTGTTGCAGACACAGAGCTAAATATACAAACCAAATTAAATCCAAATAAAAACATAAAACAAGGGTCAATCATCAACCCTGTCAGTACCAAGAAGCAAAGTGTGTTTCCTGGAGCCCTGTGTTGAAATGTTTTGTGTGGTAATGCATTAGAAAGGAAAGAGTTTGGGAAATGTTCTCTGCAATTAACAGCTTTTTGAAAACCACTCTGGGGACATACCTGGGTTTCAACATCCGTGAGTTTTCTTGTCTGCTCTGCTGTCTGGCTGAGGAGGCTGGTGCCTATCTCAAGCATGGTAGCAGTGTGGTTCTGCACAGCATTCTGCTGCAGCTGCACCATCTCTGATTTCATGTTTTCTACAATGTAGCTCTCAAGCTGTAAAAAAAGAGGTTGTAGTTGTAATATTTTTACCTGTTTAGGCATTCCGCTGTCATAAAGGGCATTCTTGTCAAAAGCAGAAACTTTAATATTTGCAGGGGGATCCCAAGTCTCAGTTGACCATAAGACTATTGGGGTAGGGATCTGACTATCTTCCCCTCTGAGTAAGAGTCCCAATATTTTTCTAAATATCATGGTCTGCTGGCATGATCTGGAGCAGGCCCTGCCTTTATCTGTGTTGAGGGTGCAGTGAACATTTGTCGTGGAGATATCACGGCAGCTTCAAAATGAACCCCTAAAAGAGCAAAGCACACGAGAGGAAAACATCAAACCCTACTTGTACATAATAACTTACGTGTGAGTCTTTCATGGAAGAGATCCCACCATATCCTACATCCCCTGGTTTATGTCTGTCATTCAGGTATATGATTTTTTGTTTGGTTGAGTCCCCTTTTCACAGACTCAGCAATAAACACAGCTTAGTTTAATTTGAGATCAAAAGTTTGTAAAGAAATGGTGACACTATCACGGCAATAAAAGCAGGAAGTTGTTGGCCAAAAAGCATAGAAAGCTGGTTTGCTCCTTTGTTTTTGTGGTCTTGATATTTGGTTTGACTTGGCAAATTGTTGAACAGAATCTGAGCTAGGACCCTGTAAATAAACTGAGTACCCCAGAGAAGGGTGCTTTTTGTTACAGTGTGTTTTAGTCTACATAGGCAGGATAATTCCCTTCTAGCTGACAGTGTCCTTGCCCTGCCACAGCAGGCCGTAAATCCAGGCCTAGTCTATAGTATGATGAGATTGTTTCTTACTTATACAAACATTGTTCTGGCTTGATGTGCTCCATAAAGCTTTAAGATAAAGATAGGAGGCCCAGAACATAGTTTTCAATCCCTTCCACAGAAATAATCAGTTGGAGTCCTGGTGGTTTAGACCCAGTGAAGATTTGGTCCTCAATTTTGGCTTGTGACTGATTACAGTTCTTTACAGTTAGCTGGTTTCAGACCTAAGCAACAACTGTTTAACCTAATACTTTTAATCACATTGGACCTGTTTCTGTAACAGTAAGCATATTGCACTGTGGAAGGTAAGTTGGACCACCAAATAGTAAGAACCAGATGGAGTTGATTTAGAGACTGCAAAAAGGAGCAGGAGTCGGATATAGAGCATGATTAATAAGAATGGCTGCTTTCATTTTTTCTGTAGGTATACCTGTGCTCAGGGGTCACTACTCTTAGATATTCTAGTGAGTCACTTCAGTTGAGCTCACAAAATATTTGTTAAAAGTTTGATCATTTATGTGCACCTACTAATTTTATGAAGACTTTTACAGAAATAAGACACTGCCATAATGTAAAATATTTTCTGCATAAGACAGTTGTTGATGTTTTATTTGTTTGTTTGTTTATCTCTGTTTGAAGAAACAATAACCATCATGGTAAAAACTAAAGTGGATGTTCTACAGTTTCAGAAAATAAAAAAGTTTGCTTGCATTACCAGGTAACCACTCTGGGCTGAAAACCTGCAGAATGTTTTAAGGGGTTGGTAAAATTTATTTTTGAATGCTTTGCTAAGTATTTAAATGAGATTTAACAGCCAAAGAAAACTGTGTATTGCAAAGTAATGTCTACAATGGCTGTCACCATTTTCCACTCCCAGTGTAAGTTTAATGCTTTGATTTAGTTTTTTACTGTGAGGCATTTTACAGATATTAAGCTGGTTCAAGGGAGATTCTATTGATCCATTGCATTTCTATAACATCCTTTTTTATTCAGAGGTATTTTTCCTGTATAACTCTTTCTCATAAATGTTTTTAGTCACCCTTTGCTTCTCATTGTTTTCTAAACAGTTGGGTTTTCTTCCCCAAACTGCTCTTGATTGCAAATAGTCCTTGTGAATGAGCCCCATAAACTGGATGGTTGTCCTTTTCCATATTCAGGTCCAGAATATGGAGACTGATTCTGGAACATCTGAGCAAGGAGTTCAATTCCTCCCATGAATTTCACTTCCCAATGAGACACAGGGTTCTCCAGTCATGGTACTGCTCATGACAGGTTACCAACACACACATTTCCTCACATCCAATGTCTTTTGTTTGCAGATAGGAACAGAGCATGTCTATGCTGTGGCTGTACAGTGCTTGATTTGTTAGCCTGCAGCTTTCTGAAACTGCCTTGCTATACATGGGGCATGTGGTGCATATGTGCAATGGATGCCTCTGAAAACCCCTGCAAAAATATGGTAACTGCATTTATTACACATCAGAAATCAGAAATTAGCTGTTTTCACATATAAATAAAAAGCCCACAGATAGGGATATAAATATAAAAAGGAATGTATATTTTTATGTATATTTTTAAGTCATTTTCTTTGCCTGTTACTTTACTCACATTACAGAAAGGATTGTGATTGTGATTGCATCTGTGTGGAGCTACAGCAGTTTTGACTAGCAAGAACACAGCCATAGGTTGAGGCATATTGGATAACTCATACATTTAATTATTCCAGTCTAACACTGTCCCCATGGTATCCAGTCTTTGGCAATTGCCCTTGGTTACTCACCCCTAAAATAGCCTCAGATTGAATCTGAGACTGACTCATTATAACAACAAAGCTGACTTTCCTGTTTCAGAATTGCTCATTAAATGTTTTTATAAATATTTGGTGTTCAGGATACCACCACAATAGTTTCTGTGAGCACATCTCTGGAGTATCAAAAGCTGTTCACTCAGGCAAAGGAGGGTTGAACAAGGACTGAAATAATATAGGGGTTCTGTTACATTAATTCCCCTTCCCTCCTTCACCTACTTCTTTTAGTTTGCTCAGTAGATTTATTGGTTGCAATACTGGCCCTGCTAAAATCAATGCCAAAAATCCCATTGGCTTCAACAGGCCAAGATTTCACCTATTATTTTTATTGCAGGAAGCCAGCACTTTACCAGGTTCATTATGACCTAGCATGGAGTTTCATCTGAAGCCTCCCCTTCTTTGGAGGCCTTGTTTTAAGCGTATGAACTGAGCTTTCTTTGTGGTTAGTTAAGAGCAATAGCATCTATTTACTACATGATAAAAGGATCCTTGCAGGGTGGCCTCACAGAAGATTTGACACATAGAAACCTATTCACAGAACTAAATTCAAGAACGTTAAGGGGTTTAAGTAATTTTCTAGAACTCCTTCATCCTATAGTTAAGTTAAATTCAATTTCTCCAGAGACTGTGAATTAAACAAGTCCTTAAATTACTGTATCTACTTATTTCAGCTACTTTTTTTTGCAAAAGTGGAACAGAATTATTTTCTGCATTCTTTTCCCCTCATCCCACCCCTCCAACTATATGGGTTTCCATAGTAAACTGATGTCCTTGCTATTAATTTGGCTGCATCTGCTTTCAGTAAGACTCATTACATTGCAGAGGAGTTTTGGGTAATGCTGAATTACCAGTGGGATGCATAAGAACGTTATAACATTCTGAGAAATAAAACTGTCAGAAGGTTCAGTGTTATTGGTTAATAAACATTCCAGAGGATTATATATTAAAAGTATCTAGCCTTTTCTGGACAATGTTTATTGAATAATCTCACAGAAACCACCCAAACACTAATGGAACTATTAAAATGGAAACTCTAACTTAGGGTCTGCGTAAATGATAAGTGTTTGTGGCAGATGGCTTATAAATAAAATAAGAGCTTTTTGTTTTACTTTGATCGAATGATGTTGGTCCCAGGTAACAACTATATGTTAAGAATTCTTATGATATCCAGATGATGTTTTCATACAGTGCCTTACAACAAGAATACAAGTTAAAGCAACAATAGACTGTTCTCCTCCTACCACAGACTGCACATCATTTGGAATTATAGCAAGACAATGACCAGTGTTACTTTGTGCGAGTGGTTCTGTGTTGTCTTGCTTTACAAACACTAATATGTACTAGTAATGCTACACCACAACACAACCAATGAAAGCTCAATTCTTCTTTCTTTGTTTTCCTGTCTGAGGGAAGGTCATACCTCCCCACAGTGACAAACCGCCTCAGGGAGTGAGATATAAAAATGACATTTCATATGATTTGTGTTTTATAAATACACAAACAGCCTTCGTGGGAATAAACTGGAAGAAGTAGAAATACATAAAATACTTTATAATTTCTTTGAATTTTGAACAAGCAGAAAGGGGTTAGGAAAGATCTTATCACTAAGAAAAGTGATTTTATTTGTGTATTGAAAAAGCTAATATTGCATTTATTAAAATATATATTCTACAAACTATATGTCAATGAGGAAAGATCGATAAAATGGTAAATTTACAATGATTCAAACTTCTTGTATTACAAATCCAATGAGTAGAGAACAACAACCCTTCCACAATTTCTGGCCATGTATGATTACTGGGAATCAAGGACAATGGGTGTGGATGGCACATAAAGGCAATGAATAATGCACAAATGTTAAAAATTTATTCTGTACCACTTTTGAAACAACCTTAACTGATTACCTACATTAAGGTGATACAGGATGCATACTGATAACTTCAGTAAATTTATGGAATCAACCTTGCAATCTGAAGTGAAAGCCTTAAGTGACTGCTACATAAATTGGACACATAGAAAGGCGTGTTGGGATATGTGGTATATGAGGCTTTCACAAAATCATTGCTTATGAAATATACTGGTTATGAAATATATTGGTTATGAAATATATTTATGGGTTTCAATTCTAAGAGGAACCAGAAAACTAATCTAGCAACTCTATATGTAGTCAAACAAACACTTTTGAGGAGGGCTGGTTGTAAAAATTATGTTTCCTTTTTTTTTTAATTCAATGCACCCATATGTCTAGCCTTAAAGCAGCAAGAAAATAAGCCTGTTAGTTTTTCAGTTGCATGTTAATAAAAGTAAATATTAGCATGATACTTGCACAATTATTCTGTACGTGTTTTTGCATTTTCATAAGTTTCTGTAATATTGCAACTCATCATTTTGACTTCTTACTCAGATATTTTTTCTATCTCAATTCCCAGTCACAATAGTGTGGTTTTCCAAAGTCTGTTCCTGACAGAGAAACAAACAATGACTTGCAGGGAATGTATGTTCATTTCTGAACTGGAACATTGGACTGTTTTTTCCAAACCAAATGTTCCAAACACATAAATGATACTTTTCCTTAAATCCTTGATTCCTTGAACATCTGAATCTTTGGCGTATCATATGTTTACTGTCTGGCTATAAGGCATAATTCAATAGATGCAGTTCCACTGTGACCAGTGAAACCACAGCTGCGTTCTCCTCATGCAATGACCAAACAGTGTTTGATTCAGCCCCAGCTGACTGGTACCGAGATTTCTTGTCTAGTTGGCTTCTAATACACTAATGACATCTGTCCTCATGGAGGCTGAGCTTGGGTTTATAGCAGCCTTCAGTGAAACAAAAGTGTGCTATAAATGTAGAAGATCTTTCAGCCAGCTAAAAACCAACCAAACAAACCAAAAACCCAAATCAAGCAGGTTTTCCCCTTCGATAAAGACCAGACATCTTTTTGTCAGAAGAAATCAGGGATAAAATGTGTATGAGATTATTCCAAAACAAATGAAACAGTCTTTTTGCTGCATTCAGCATCAGTATAGGGCCTGCACCAATTTTTATTTTTTTCCAGTTCTGAATATTGCAGTCCAAGAAAAATGTACATTATTCAGAAAAGTGTACAGAAGACCAAGAGTTGTCATAAATCTAGAAAATAAATCTAGGAAGACTTAGAAATATTTAACTTGATAAGAAAGCTAACAATAAAATAACTTGCTAAACTAACACAAAAATGCAAAGGGAAAGTGAATGACCTGCTTTCCACGTCCATGAATCTTTGGTAATGGAAGTTTAATTTTTACACATTAGGTGAAAAGTTTTCTAACAGTACAGGTAATAAAATACTGATAGGGGTTCTTCTGTGAGCAAGCCATGAAAAGTCCATTGCTATAGAGAATACTTCAGGTAAAAATCAGACAAATTATGTCATTTTATGGTTCTTTATAGTTCAGTATAGTATATTGATTTCATTATTCCTAGATTTTTTATTAGTGTGTTTCAGACCTACGCTTGTAGGTTCAATATTTGGAATCAAACTCAATAGTAAAATCTCCATTGAACTGAGGTTTGGAAGACTCATCTCCTAATGAAACCTTTTGAAGGAAATCAAGTAAACAGAGGGGTCTCCTGAATTAAAACCACAAAAATTAAAAAACAACAAACAAACAAAAAACCAAACCAACTAAAGCAAGCCACACACAATGATATAAATAAAAGGAACTGTTCTGAATAGACCAAATCAATAAAATGAGGGCATTCATTGAGGAGGTTTCTGAATGTATGAATATCCCTCCATAGGGAGGCATTCTTCAGATCCATCTGAGAAATTATTGCATGAACCAGCTCTGCAATTATAAATTGGCAGACATTTCTTAAACTCAAGTTACTTCTATTAGACTAGTTTAGAGACTGCGATCTCTGAAAAATCAATCAATTTGTGGGTATCCAAGCTTGTGTCAGTGGTGTCTTGGCGTCTCTGTACAATTTTATTCAGTAAAGCTCACAAAACGTAACAGGCAGTAACAGATAATGATGGTGGAAGAATATGCTGTGTGGCATCCCACTAAAATGTTAGGACAATGGAAAGGGAAGTATTTTTTTATCAATTACTGTACTTTATTATGAATAGAAATACAAGATATAGACAGCACATAATTCTTTGTTTCAAGATATTTAAAGACACCCCCAGCTAGGTTTACCCAATAGTGTAATATTCAAATATGAATTTCAGTTCCTCATTAAGTATGTGGCAAGAAATATTTCCAATTTGTTTTTGCAGTTTTACATCATTCTAAAAGTTTAGCCATTTCTAGACACAAACTCCAAAAATCTCTATGAATGAAATTTGTCACTTGAAATGCAATTAGTTATCTCTTCTACAAAAGCATACAAAACATTTAGGAATAAACTTCAATTACTTTTGTATGAATATTAGTTCATACAACTCATTTTTTAACCTTAAGGCTTAATAAAGTCAAGAAGCAGCATAACTGAGAATCATATCAAACATGATTAAATGGGTCCCACAAGGAAGCTTCTTATAACAAGTAAAACATAAAAATATGTTCTTCCTTTCTACTGATTAGTAATATTTCTAGTTCAAAGAATTATCCTGTTGAATGTTGACATTTACAATTTTTTTTCTTTCGTGACCATGTTCTAAACCACTTCATTCTATAAATTAAATTTGGTTGGTTTTACAGTTGACTGAAAATATGAACCATCCTCAATATACACTGAAAGGGAAGACAATGCAACATCTGGCATATCATCCTAAACAAATTAACATCTGTGGGGATTTTTTAAAAAGATAGTTTTCTATGAAAATGTGGTACTAATTAATTTTCTTTAGCAAAGATACTTTCGTGAGGTCAACTTTTCAGAAACACTCATTTTGGAACAGCTTCTGTGTAGAAGAATATTTAAACACCTTTTGGCTCACTCCTAGCTTATGCACATAGGACTTATAATTGAAATTAGTTCCACTGAAATATCTCCTTACTGCATTGCATATGGTTCTCAAAAAATGTAATCTTAAACTGCATAAATAGTTCTGGTTGCTATATTGCTCTGCCAGCTTATATCTAAACTTTCAGTGAAGCTGGGAAGCTGGAATAAAATTTGGAATCTATATTTGTTATAGGAGATAGTATAATGATTTGACATTTTACTACTTGATCTATTTTTAATTCTGCTTGGTTTCTGACACTCATCACTATGACACATGGGCACACTTTTCTGAGAAATGTTGGGAAATTAAGACTCAATGGCTTTAAGTTTTAGTCATTCAACAAGAGTCTTCTTTTCCTATTTTATATATATATAACAGAAGGAGAATCTCTTTATTCATTGCCATGTGCTCTGCCTTAAGCACTTCAGTTCTCTGTCTTAGGATTTTCCTGACGAAAAAAAAATATTTTTTGTTATCATTTGTCTCTCTTTCCTGTGCATATTGCAGATTATCCTTCTGCCTTTCATTAACCTGATATGAAGTCTCAAAGTCAACTGAAGACCCAGTACACTATATCATAGTGGTGACTGCCAAAACAGTCTCAATTTTTAATCTTTTTTGAGAGCATAAATTGGAAGTTTAGATGGCATAAATTGTAAGTTTAGATGCACTGAAACCACTGAAAATACTGCAATTTCGGTACACTTGGGCTACAGGAATTCAAGGGCATCCTTGGCAACTACTTATTTTTACCTTCATCCAGAGAGATACACAAAATATCCACCCTAGGCATCCCACCAATCTTACAACACTAACAACTCATGACCTGAACACTCTGTATTCACATCCTCTGAGTCTGTGCTTCTATCATAAATCACCTGCTGGTGAGGACAACTGAAACATTTCTCTGATCTTTTCCTACGTGGTAGGGAGCAATGAAAGCTTCCTCAAGTCTGATTGTTACAGGAAATGCAAATCATATTGTGCACTCCCTGTCTTCTGATGTCTCACTGGCACTTGGTAAGAACTGAATCACGACAGGGTTTTGCTCTGTTCAAAAAACTGATGCAGGAGCACTGTGTGTCCACAATTAGTATTTATGCAGCTAACTTTACCTCAAAACACATGGAAAAATAGAAACAGAACACACCTGCATGGACAGCATGGTTCACGGTCTGCTGTGAGAGCAGAGAATCCCACTACCAACTTCTGACTCAGTGAAACCTCTGACAAGGTAAAGCAGCTGAGTGGACAAGATATTCGTAAGCAAATGAGATCACTCACCTCAACATATCTTATTTGGGGAAAAATGTTTATAAAATTCTTATCTAGGCTACACAGAATACTAATATTTTGATCAAGAACCTTGTCCTTTTCTCCTCCTTTCCCTTGCCTAATTATGGCAAGTATTATTTTGTTATGCTTTATGTCTTGCGTTCAGCATTTGTCTACAACACCATGATTCCAGTTGATATTGAAGAAAGACATTCTTGTCCATTGGTACCTAATATAGCAAAGAGGAAAACCTCTATGTGCTGTAAAATCCATTCCCCTGCAGAACCCAGGGAAGCCGACACATGAAATCTGCTGAACTACTTCAGTCAATAACGAATTAATATCGAGACAAGAGTTTACATGAGCGTATACATATTATCTGTTAAATTATGGGGTTTAATGTACGTAAGAAGCAATGTTTATTTGTGTCCTATAAATTTTGGCTATGTTTATGGTTCTCAACTTTTATTACAATAATCTGGGCACAAGCACTTTAATGGTAGATGTTCTGGGTATGTGGCAATGTTTACCTTAGTTTTAACACAGACATTAAAAAATTACATTGATACATCTCTGCTGGAATCACTTTATAATTTTAAGGCACAAATAAATGAAATTTCCAGAAATATCTGTAGTCGTAAACTAAGAGCTTCAATTTCCCACAGCACTATTAAAAAGTTAACTGCTAGTACAAGTTCTAACACCTTTTCTTCCCATTCTTGAAATTCTATATATACCCATTAATCTCTAAGTGCCTCCAGACATACCTATAATTCTCAGCATTATAATGAACATGCAACTGCATACCAGGGAGATGGTCCTGCCAAAATATGTGCAGCCCTCAAAAATTTGGTTTCTTCCCGTGCTGATGGTTCTGATTGCCTTCATACATGTCAAACAGTGAATTAAAATGCATAAATAAAAACCTTGCTAAATACTTCCTTCCAATAATTATTAAAATCAGAAAAATGCACGAAAATCTCAGAGTGAAACTGTCACATATTCAGTACATGTGCATATATTTACATATGAACATACATGTATGTATGTATAAAATTAGGATGAGTTAATTCCACCAAATAGATTATAAAAACTGTTTTAAAAGTAGCAGTGGAAATAACTGAGTCTCTAAACAATGCAGTGAAATACCACGTATTTAAATAAGCCTGTAGAATAGACTAGGAAACTCAATAAGAAAGAAGTGCCTTTATCTGAAAATTACATAGTTCAAGATATATATCCTTTTATGGCTTTAATAATTGTATAGAAAGATAAGACCTTTTTTTTAATAGGAAATGTGAGAGCAGCCATAGCATATAAAGACAATTCTGGTCCCTCTTTTCATTACATTCCTCTTGAGATTTTGAAAGTGAGCAATCACACTTCCTTTAAGTAAATGTGTGCTAATACAATCTCCTTCATCCCCAGTTGTTGGAGTGAGATTCAGGGTATGATTACGGGGATCAAATTCTTGCCCTGAGTTTACTTCTTGAATGCCACAATCTCTAAATGAAAAGTGTAGAACTGTGGTTTCTCTAGTGGGAATGAGCATTTTTATTTCCATTAACTGCTAAAGGAACGACCATACTGGAATTGCAAGAACGAAGAGCAGAATTGGCTGTTCTGGGCTTAGCACTGAGCACAAACTCAGCAGTAATAACAAGAAAACTGAATTGAAAATCTCTATTTTAATATAACTCTGTAGAATAAAAGCCATTTCAAATGTTTAAATTTAGAGAAAATCTGAAAATAAAAATCTTTTGCGGATAGTCCTGCAGTTAAGTCACTGAAAGAGGAGACAAATGAAAAGGAATGATGGAAGAGTTTCTGTCCTAAAGCCTTACTTTACGAGAAGCATTTTTTTCCTTTTTTTTTTTTCGAGGACCTGGCAAGAAACCTCCTGCTTCAGTTTATCATAATCACAGGTCTTCCTGGAAGTCAATGTTATTGTGATGCGTTCTTTTGTAAGTCATGAAATCATGAGCTAAACTGGGGAAGTTTTCAGCCTTCAATTACATGTCTGCTAACTCATTGTCAGTAGTTTCTCTTTTTATGGCTGATGGACAGTTTCTATTGCTGTTCTTAACAAAGATAGGACAAATAAATTCATAGATTAACTACCAAGTCTGTCCATGAGCACTCATGCAGGACATACATAAAAAATGATAGAGGAATAGGGACATACATTAGAAATGGATTGGCAGACAAAGAGATGGGCAGTTTGGATGCAAAAATTTGCAAATGCATCTGGTTTTACAAGGGAAAACAGAAGCCACCAGGCATATATTTGCAACTGTTATACTTAATGGCCACAAGTAGACATTAATTGTTTAAGGCTCATGCTTCTTCAATACAAATTCAAATCATTATACTAATAGTGAAGCAGAACGACTTTAATTATTTTTTAATAGCAAGAAACTGTTCAGATGTCTTTGGTATGTCCTTTGGATAATCTAAATATGAATATATTTCTGGTGATCCAGGAGTCCTGGCACCCGTGCTGCTCTCACATTCCCAGCGAAGTGGCAGGGTAGTTGTCAGACTTACTCTGTCACTGATTAAGTTGCTACTTTTGTTTGCAAATTTCTACACAGTGTCCCTGTGCCCAAAGTGATAACGATCACAGTCATTTCCGATTTGTAATCCAGGAACACGTACAGGCCCTTGCCCTGACGGACCTTCACAGTTCACAAATATGAAGTGACAACCCTTCTGGCATGATTAATGTAGTGAAAACACAGAGCCATGAGTCAAAGATGAGACACACCAGTTATTACAAGTCTGCACTTCACTCAGATCTTATATGAATTCTTAGCATTTATCACTGGTTTTGCTCTCTTGTTCTTCCTTCTACTATACTTTTAATTTTACAATAAATCCCAAGTAGGTCAAGCATAACAATAAGACTAATGTTTTCTTGCCAAGTAAAACCACAGTTAGAAGGGTGGTTTAGTAATAACTCAGAAGCATTTACAATGTAATAAAAATTACACTGAATAAACCAATATATCAGAATAACAGGACTATTAAATGAAAGGAAAGTATGCTAGGCCTTTCAAACATGCTGTAACTCTTCAGAATCAGAGGTGACTGGGGCTCAAAATCAAATATAGATATTCTTAAACTTTCAAGTATTCCAATTCAGGATTTTACTTCAATCTCATTTTCATAATGATAGCCATGTGGTACTATTCTCTCTCATGGGTAAGGAAAAATATCTGTTCTACTGCCTTTGTAGTTGCTGTATATAAATGCAGACTTTCAGGTCACTAGTTTAACCACATGTGCAGAACATACAGGAATTAGGATAACATTTCTCATAACTACAGCTGCTTGATCGAAAGAAGAATTGACATCAATAATGCTCATATCTATCACACTTTGTACTATAATAGAGAACAAAGTGTTCATGAATCCCAAGGAAAGTTTGGCAGCTGTTTCACTGATCAGTAGATTGCAATCATGTTAATAGTTATACATTCTGCCCAATAGCTGGCAATAATGCTCATGCCCTGTAGTCAAAACATTACAGCACAGTGATTTCTTTAGTACTGGAAGCAGATAAAAAATCCTGTCAGGTAGTAAAGAAATGCTGTAACTATGACTCTACCAAAGTCACATCTGCTGCTCCCAGAGGACCCATGGAAACTATATTGGTTACTGCAGGGTACATTTGAACCCCTCTGTCACCTGCAAACCCCTTTGCCCAGAGCACACAAAATATAAGCCATAAAATTATTTTAAAATAAATGTACTGAGATAGGTATTCTTTTTTTTGGGACACAGGTTTTCCATCTCTGGTATTGCTGCTGATAGAAACTGGTTAACTCTATGCCATGCCTGAAGGTTTGATCCGATAAGGGGGCGACAAGAGTTCCAAAGCCAACTGACCCATACAAGAGACCTGTGGGGCAACAGGTCAGGAAACTCCCGATTCCCCAATGCATCCCTGTCTCATCTGGATCCAATGCATTGCATTCAGTTAATGCTGTGTTTTCATTTCCATTAGGTCAAATAATACGGGCTTAGGACACAGATTTTTTGGCGGGGAGGGGATGACACAGAAAGCTTAGATAAAGTCTGGAATTCTGACATATTAAAGTCAAAGGAGGTTTTGCAGGTACCCACAATTTGGCCAGGATTTCATTCTTGAGGCTTTCCTTTTTGACTTGCAGCTCCAGAGCAGGTGAAAATATCTTCCCAAAGCCAATAGGAATGCTTTTATTTTATTTTTTATTCACTGTCTACAACTCTAATCTGCTCTAAAACCAAACATTGGGGCTTTTCCTTTTACTGTAAACCTATTAACATGCTCTTCAAGATTATTTTCTTGTGAAAAGTATGCTGCTGACATTAGTGCAAGTGTGGACATAGGGATTATAAACCATTATTACATTTGGACTAAACTTCTAGCTTCTAGACATGAAAAGAAAACTTAAACAGAAATGCTTCTGTTCCACTTGAAATAAATTACCATGCTACCACAAATTCCCAGCAGGAAAAGGGAAGGGGAGGTGTAAATTTCTTCACAACGTGTAGAATGTTTAATGGACTTCTGTGTGATAACAGTGGAAATAGTGGCACTGTTCTTTTTGTCAGTGTAAAGACTAGAAGTAGGAAAACAGGACTTCATTTCTTTCTTTGCAAGAGGACTGCAAGGCCACCACAAAGATGTTTTCCTTAAAAGGAAGAATACAGAAAGGATTATGTAAAGTGAGCTGCAGATTTCCAGTTGAGAACTGAACTTCCTGAAAGGTCAGGTGTTGGGAGTTAGTTTGAAGCTTATCTTTTTGTGTCTTTGCAGTTCAAGAGCAGATCTTTCACAGCTGGGCAGCAGCAGCACGATCTCTGCTTTCACAGCACCCCAAAGAAGGGGCTATTCCAGGCAGACCTTCAGTCCACTGCTGCCACATGAGAGAAGGTCATGGCATAAAAGCATCTTCCTCACTGGCATTCCCAAATCTGTGGCATGTGTGAGTAGAGACTCAGCTGGAGCACTGCAATAGCTTGACTGATCTGAATGACTTTTCCAGGTAGGATTTCTTCTACTTGCAAAAAGAAATAGATAAAAAAATCTCAAATATACTACAAAACTCTGCTCTGGATGAAAGTCCCTTTTCCAACCATGCAGCTGATCATTTAGAAAATGTGATTCTATTTCCTCTTCACACTTTTGCTAACATCTCTGTTAGTCTCTGTTACTTCGAGGTCCCCCTTTACCCAAGATGGTTGCACAGCTTTTCACTGGTGAACCGCCTGCCTTCGTGAGTGAAAGCAGATTTTTTGCAAGTAGTATAAAGAAATCTCTCTAACTGTACTACCAAAATTCCCAAAAGATTTATTTTTGGATATTGCAAAATTGTAAGAGAAAAGTAGTCCATCTTTTTAATCTTATATCACCTCCCAGATACTCAGTGCAGATCAGGGATTCACCTATTTATACGTGAAGGTAATGCATTCATAATCCTGCTTCTATTTATGTTATGCAGAAGGGATATGAACTCTGGATTACTGGTGGTTGGAGCTGATTGTTCCTGAGACAGCTCAAAACAAGGGTTTAATCCACTCCCCACTTTCCTGGTGGTGACAGTGTACTCATGTATGTGACAGTTAACTCTGTAATATCTAAGAAGTAGCTTCTGTTTCCGTCCTGCCAGAAAAGATTGTGTTCAACAGATGAGTCCGTGAATTTATCAGGTAAAAAGGAGGCTCATACTGATAACTCATCTGCTGCTAAAATTAAGAGTGTGAGTCCCTGTTTAGTAGTCATAACTATAAAGCACATTGAAATACAAGGAGTGGCTAAAAAACAAGTGATGTTTGAATTTACAGCTTCCTGGCTTCTGTGAACTTTCCACAAGGCTGCTAGCTTGTCTGACAAGAAGCCTCTGATACACCTGTGAAATAATAAACTAAAGCATAGGCTGTCCCAGTAATTTTCCTTCATAGCGTAGCTCTAATTTCTCTTTGTAAGTAATATGTTAACACTATATTTCTGAAGGTAGCACTGTGTGAACTATCAAAATCAGAAAGCTGAAGTTATATGTCACAAAACTGTCGATAGAAAAAACAGTTTTCTACCAGTTCTTTCTTACTTCAATGTTTTTTGTATTGGTTAATAAACAAATATCATCATAAATGTGAGTGGAACTCTTCCAGGCGTTATTAAAATATGACGCCAGTCCCATTTGCCCTTTTATTGTCAAGATGCTTCAGACAAATTATTAGTGACATGTAAAAGACTGAAATGATCAGTCACAAATAAGAACAGCTCAGTGGTGGATGCGTTTCATTGACATGTTTAAGAACCGCAGAGGGTCTTGGCACAGACCACAGGGCAGATCAGCCGAACCAGCTGAAGAATGTTTGAATCCTTTGCTGTAATGGATCTTCATAATCCCCATCTTTTAGCACATGGTTCAAAAAGCCAGTGTGTTAAGAAGGATTTTTAATATAAACTGGCTTTCCGAGACCTGAAAAGTTAATCAGATTGGTATTTAATTTTACTCTTTTATGCTCAAAGCCTATTTTACTTGCGCATGAACTGTAAAGCTTTTGTTGAGAAGAGTGAGCTGAATGCTAAAAATGGAATATACAGTATATAATTAGCTATGGTGGACTTAGTAGTTAGAGGGATATAATTTAGGAAATAATCCTGAGCTTTCAAGGAAGGAAATAGATGACCAAATAGTTTTATTCAATTTTTAATTCCTGGGATGCTGTGAATAGTTGCCCTTTGGTAACTCAGCAAAATGGTTGCTTAATAACAAATCATAGAAACATAGAATGTTTTGGGTTGGAAGGGCCCTTAAAGACCATCCCGTTCCAACCCCCCTGCCATGGGCAGGGACACCTCCCACTAGACCAGATTGCTCAGAGTCCCACCCAGCCTGGCCTTGAACACTTAGAGGGATGGGACATCCACAGCTTCTCTGGGCAACCTGTTCCAGTGCTTCACCACCCTCACAATAAAGAATTTCTTCCTAATGTCCAATCTAATCCTGCCCTTTTCCAATTTAAAGCTATTCCTCCTTGTCGTATCACTACCATTCCCGCTGAAGAGCCCCTCTCCATCTCCCTTGCAGACCACCTTCAGGTACTGGAAGGATTTATTATTTAATTATGATAATTTAATAAAAAATTGAGTGAATTTTAATTGCTGTAAATGTCCTTCCAGAATAGTTTTATGTAAAATAAGATACAAACACAAAAAGATGATTTATTGTGTCTTGGATGATTTTAAATTATTTTGAAGCTATTTAAAAATAAAACAGTATGGTTTCTGCTCAGAATAATTGTGAGATAAATACATTGAAATTCAAAGTGCAGGCCAGACTTTCTGCTAGAAATAGTCCATTTTTTTTAAAACTAAAAAACCTGTAACAGAACATCAAAACTGATGACAAAACATGACAGCTATACTTCACTCTATTTATGTTAACTTCCAAAATCAGATTAAATTAGATATTTCAACTGTCCTCCTAATTTTCTTTAAAACTGCATTTGCTTCTCAGATTTAATGAAACTTTCATACCATTAAAGGCCAAGTTAGTTAGCTCATTAAATTAAATTTAAATTCACACAGTTTTTCCAACATAAATAAATAATCCAAATATTTTCATCCAGACAAAACTAATGTGATGTTCAGTTAAGAGAACAGAACATTCTGTAATAATCTAAATCCACACAGAGACTTGAAGTATTTTTATAAGACAATGCCAACTTAAAGTCAACCTTCTCTTTAGACCTTTTTTACCTTACTTACACTCTTTCCAAGTAATACCAACAGTAAAATGTAAATGAGTGCTGAGAGAAAGCAAGTATTTTTGGTAAGTTTGTTTGGTTTTCATAGTTAATGACATTTTGTCTCTGTTCAGTTTCTACTCACTTAAATGTGCCCAAGAAGGGCCATAAATAATGTCAAGATGACAATGTCAGTCTACACACAAGCCCAACACTTACCATAGCCAGGCAACTTGCAGACAGAGACAAATTGATATAATTTATGACTTGTGTTCTTTGAAAAAGAGGGAGGACTTCTTAGTCCCAGCCTTTGCATACATGGATAGACCAATACTATCAAGTGTGTATATGACTGCACTGGCACATTTGTATAACGGCTGAAATTGTGAGCGTTTGTTATTACATAGTCTGCTCTCACAGAGATCTCCGTACAGGATCAGGGCGTATGAACTGAAGTGAAGCCAGTAAATTATTTTATCAAAGCTCTCTGAAATCTGATAAATGGAAATGCCTTTGACTGCACTGACCTGCACTGTATTTTACAAGATTATTAGGGGATGCCCTGACCATTAGTAATTTTCTGAGTTGTGCAGTTAAACCATAGGAATCTTTCTTCTTTTTCATTCTTAGCTGTCTGCATAACAGACCTAGTAGTGAATCTCATTAAAAACAGTGGCTCAAGTAGGTGTTTTGTGGTGGTTTTCTGCCTGTTGGTGATCTACTCTTTTACAAGGTAGTTAGTAGTTCTTTCTTTGACTGTAGGAATGCACATCAATTATCTCTTCAAAGAGACCCTCAAATGACTTAAAATCAGCTACTCAAGTTTTATATTTACTTAAAAAATCTTAGCATTTCCTTAGAAAGAATCCTTATTTTGGCTTAGTTTCCACTGCTGGGTTTTCACTGGACTTGTTTCTGCCACTGCAACTCAGTACTAACTTTGTTAGGTTCAGCCACAGAAATGTTTTATCACCATGGCTACACAGAATTAAGCACACTGGACACGGTGCTGCAAAGACTGGACACTCAGCAAAGCCTGAGGCCAATCCAGGCCTCAGTTTAAGCATGGAGTGTTCCCACAGTCGCTGAGATGATTCACAGGCACACACACGATATGTACCTAATCTGGGGAATGAGGAGCAGAGTGTTGAGAAGGCTGGTGGATCCAACCTCTGGGCTTCATCCCACACATTCCCTTACTTTCAAAATTGTCCTCAGTGTTTTTAATACTCCATAGCTTTTCCCTCCTCACATCTTCAGCTTTTTCCCCTGTTTCAAGCCTTACTTTGATCTCAGATATAACATAAACAACAGATGCGAATACTTCTTTGGTGACCACTAATCTGTCTGTAAATCTTCTGTTGAATCAGAGCTAAAAATAATGACATTCTGTGGTATTTGGCATAATTCATCTCTTCACTTTTATACTCTGGGAAAACAGAAAAATATTGCTAACTTTAAGGAATTTCTGATTTTAAGATGTCTCATAGATGGTTCATTGTATACCTTACTGCCATGGGAGATATGGAGGAGTACCTCTAAACTTTGTTTTACTGCATTTATAAAAGGTACAATTTTTTTTCTCTTTGTTTGCTTTTCTTAACAAGGAAACGGTGTTAATGACTTGAATAAATATGCCAGAATTAGCCCTCTCAGTTCACCTCTTTTACAAGGATATTCCTTTAGGTTTACAAGTGGAGGGTACAACTTTATTACTGCGGTTTACTATTTCCTTTACCCTGGGCACTAGAACAATTTTGCATTAATGGCATTAATACTGTCATTTCACTAATACTTCCCAACAGGCCATGGCAGGGGCCGTTATATGATTAATGGTTTTGGAGATGATTGTTGAAATCCTAACTACTGTTAAAGTAGCCAACCTAAAACCAAAAAAGGAGAGTAGTTTTCAGCCAAATGTTGCCAATTGCACAGAGAACTAACAGTGGCAAACTAAATTGTATGCATAGCATTGACTACAGAGTGTTCACCTTGTCTTCCTATAGATTGTGCTTGTCAAGCTACAAATGTTCACTGTCTTATTCCTACAACATATTCCTCTACAGTATAAAAGCTATTCAGTACGCCTCAAGATTGTATCTCTTATGGTAATGAAGAAGTATAGGAATATTTTTAAGAATAATCTTTCAGGACAAGAATCTCAAAAGTGCCAGAGTTTAGATCTATAAAGAGAGGTTTGGAACAAGGATAAATACCTGAATTCCTCATACAACAAAAGTGGGTGATTGAACTCTAAGGAACATGGTTCATGGGCACAAACACAGTAAGCAGTTCAGGTGTGTCTCACTCTGTTAGGTATTTCCTCATGAATTAGCTGTCAGTTACTCAGTTACAGCAAACTGATTTACCTGGGTTTAATTTTCTTTGAAACACCATCACATGAGAGACTAGAAAACAGGGCTTCTATTCCCTCCTCGGTCTACAGGATTACAGGCCTAAAAATCCTCTCCCATGTAAGAGTTTGCTCCATAGAAATATTGGCTAGGATGGGTCAAATATGTTCTCTATTCCTCTATTCTCCATAATGGTGCAGAAGCAGGACCATTATGTCATGAAGAGCACAAGGTTCATAATGCTGAAGAGGAAGTGCTCAAGTACGACTGTGCTATGACAGCCCATCAGTACAGATGTCAGGTGTCCTAAGAACTTGTCTGTTTTCTGAATATTGTTTATGAATTTTGCAGGGATTATTAAATAAATACAGTATTTAACTTCTCTTAATAATTAAGCTGTTAAATTATAGAAAGGATGGCATTGTAGTTCATGGTGAGTTTGAGATTTCGGGTATGCAATATATACGCACAGTTTCTGAAGACAGTGTTTGAATATACTTGTGAAAACCTACTGGCCTGAGGGTTCTCATGTTGGGTGACCCCAGCCAAGTCCATTCCAGATTAGTAAAATGCTTAAATTTAGGTGTCTCCATATCATTAAAATTTCACTGCAGGCATCAGATTCTTTTTAATCTGTGGCTTAGGCCCATACTGTATTTCTGTACCTAATTCCCACTGATATCTTATTTGAAAAGTAGAAATATATTCAGACAATTGCTCTACAAACTTTTTGCATAGACAAATTTTGGCTTGATATGTTTTGATTCCAGGAATTCTCACACCCCACATGCACAACAGTTGCACTGCATTCAATTCTGACAAGACTCTTCCAAAGGAATCAGAATAGACAGCTATATACACACGCTGGACATCCAGCCTGTGATGTTTTTTTTAGAGACAGAACTGGTTATCATTACAAAAACTAAGGATTTAACAGGATTTTGACCCCATTAGATTTCTTTGAAAATGTTTAGCTATTATGTGGATGTCTACACACAACAACCATAAAATGCTCATCAAAACCTTTCAATATTGTGCTGTGGACATGTTTAATACTTACGAGAGAGCCAGCGGCTATTTTTAAGAAAATATTTGTTCATATGAAAGCAGCATTGAAAGGGATAGCATGACACAGCCAATAAAAACAGGTTTCAAATGAACTGCTTTTAATCAGTCATCACTTAAATGAAATAGAGCTTCTGGCTTTCTTTTTTTCCAAATAATGTGGTTTCCGATACTATGTCCACTTTAAAGTACTATTATCAGTTTGTGACTACCTACACGGGTTACGATTGTGGAAGCAAACTGATCAGAGTCTACATTTCACATTCAAAACTTTATTTTTTTTTCCCAGAGGATCCATTTAGTTCTTTCTAATGTTTCCTGCTCATTGTGTAGGACGATTTTTGTTTCATGTGATTCAGATAAGGAACAAGGGAAATAGGAATATCAAACTATCGCATTTCAAGAATGCAATTAAAGACTTCACCTTTAGTAATGACGGCTTGATTACTGCTGAAAATGCTCATCTAGGCTTTAAAGCATGGCTGTTATAATTTGGTGATAGAGGACCACGTCCTCAAGTGTTATATAGCACCACAAAGCTCTGTGAATTTGCTTTCTCAAGGATCAGGGTTGTTATTGATAAGCTGGGAATCTCCAGGTTTCAAAAGAGTCCATAAATATATAATCACTTCCTTCTGAAAAATACACAGTTGTCATAGATGAGGTAATTTATAAATGTCAGATAACCACCTATCATTAAAGCAACCGTGGAAATTTTCATTCCCCTTTCCATTTCCTTTAATTTTCTCCTTTCCCCTTCCCCTCTTCTTCTCATTCTTTTCTTACTTTCTCCTTCCCTTCATGATATAAGGCAGGGCTAGGCATTTCTTCTTCTGTCTTTCATTGCAGACGAAGGAACTCCCAGGACTATCAACTTCTTGCAGCTATCAGAGCCGTATGTAAACATATTGATCTGTCTCTTTCTTTAGAGCAAGCACAATTTGAAAAACCAAAAGCCACTGGCGCAATATTTATTAGCCTGCGGAAAAATTGAAAATTCAGGGCTGGCAAGATCAAATAAGATCTCTCAAACTGACAAGAACTGAATTGCTGCAAGAATAACTCAAAAATTGGAAATGTGTCATTCATTCCCCTAGTTTTTACTGTCTTCATATTTAACAGGAAAGTTTTCTCTACTGGCTTCATTATCTGTTTTTCATTGTGGAATTTATAATATTCATCTTATTAGCTTATTCACTCCTTGTATTTCTTTTATGAAGACATGACCTCAAATACAGTAAATTTCTGACTTCACTCACCAAAATTTTAGTTTTTTCAGAAGTTTAAAGTATATGGGATGCTGTACAGTGATGGTACATAGCCTTTTAGCTGGTGCTTAGTTGGTATTTATCTTTTTAGGAGATTTAAGAGCACTTACAACCCTGCCCTCAGGCTGTGGCTGCAAATATGCCTTCCTGGTTTTACCTGCAGGAGTATCTAGAGAGCTCAAACTCTTAATGAATTTGACATTGGCAGACTTTGGCTTGAGGTAGTGTGGTTCAACACAAGACATTCAGGATATCTTTAACAACTATTTATTTGAAAGAGGCGGTAGGCATTGATAAGATGAAGTGGAGGTTGTTTCTTCTCTGCTGTTGGCTGCCAAGACATTTTGTGAACAAGTGATGATGACAGTTTACAGGATTATGGAGATTTGCCCAAAAAATACATCCAACCTCATTGATTCCAGTTCTATGTTGCAATCTCTCTGAAGAAACCAATCCTGCATAGTTTGCATTCCCTTATTTACATCACAGAATTTTCTTTCCTTCTCACACTTTGTTTAAAGCCTTCCTTTTCTCTGTGGCCATCCAACTATGAATCAATCTTATGTCTACATGTTTAAGTGAAAGCATTCAGCACAATCTTTCAGCACATCATTATACTTTTACACAGAAATCTCCTAGCCCTGTCTTAGCAAAACTCTAAATTATTTCCTTCAAAACCTGTTTACTTTAATGCTGTGAAATTGAGATAGATTGTATTTAATGAAAGAATGACTTTAAGTTGAGAAGCTTTTATTGAAATGCATAGTCACAGAGTAAATAGTCTTTACTGTATGTGCCTCCTGGGGGTGATTTGGATTAGGTGTTTTCTAGCTGAATTAAGTACTTAACAAAAGAACTATTTTCCCATCTATGAATACAGCTCTACTGTGCAAATACCATTACTGCCAGCTGAAATTACATAGTTAACATCCATAGGTCACATGCACAATTTCTACTGATGTTAGAGGGAACACTGTATTTGTATGGAAAAAGGCTAGTGCACAGTGCTTAGAGAGAGAGTGGGAAGAAGTAAAATATTCAAATACAACATCAAAATGAAGCTACAGGCCTGATTCTGCTTTCATTACAATCATTCAGATTTATATGACTTCATTCCAGCTTACTTCACAAGCAGCTAAGTTACTAAGAATTTCCAAGATCAAGAGCAGTAGTTTATTTAAAAGGGAAAAAATATGACCTTTGAAAGCATGTAACTGATGAAAAAGAAACTTTTAAAATATGTAATTTCAACGTTTGTGTTGTCATTTAAATTTCAGATCTTATCCTCAACTGTCTGACTCAGATGGAGATAGTGAAGTTGATTAGTGGTGGATAAGGATCTACACCTTTAATGGTCGTTCATATTCATAAGTCTTTAGCCAACTGCATGATGGACAACCTTCTCAGGGCAGTCTGTGCAAACAGCTCCCAGATCAGTTCCTGTAGATCCTTGATGGCATGCAGTGGTGTAAGAATAAACCAGTTCAATATTTAGCAATTTTTAAAAAGCAATGATTTTTCCTAGAGAGCAATGGAGTATTTATTTTGATTAGAATGTGTTGCAAGCTGTACTCCTGTTACACGCAATGTGAAACTGCTCCGGTTCAGCAAGATGGCTTCCATCTTTTGTTAGAGTAAAAAAATCCACTGTGGTAATCTCAAAATAATTTTATGAAACAAGTTGACATTTTAGTAACATTTTCTATTGCTTCATTGCCTTGGGAAATAAGTTTGTGGGTTAAAGGAGAAGGTAAATAAGAAACACACTGAGAGACTGTACATACTTTGACACTAATTAAAGTATTTTCTTAAGAAACTAAAAATGACAAAAGCAGAAAGACATAGAATGGCTATACAGATTTATGCCAAAGGTTTATCTTGTTCAGAATCCTGTTTCTGACAATGGTCAATACTAGAAGCCCAGGGCAGTATATTCTCCAAGATACCCTCAAGCTCAGGAACTTTGTGAGGTAAATTCTTTTGTAGACAATTGTACTTTATGGTCACTGCTGGACTCTTTCCTCATACATTTATCTAATATAATTTTAAAAAAACATTTGTATTTTTGGCCTCCACAACATCCTGCGGCAGAGTTCCATAATTTTATTATGCATCATGAGAAAAAATACCTCTTCCTCTTGTTTGTTTGTCCCTAAGGGAACCAGGGACAAATGAAAAGGGGCTGTATTGACCCAGTATCCAGTAACGCTTGCAGATATTTGCAGAGCTGCACAAGGAAGATGCTGATTATGACCACGGCTCTGCAGGCAGGAGAGCAAGGGGCAGTCACAGCACAGTCCAAAGACTGAGCGGAAATTTTGCAGTAAGAGAAAGCAGAGAAGTCCTTCCTTGTAGTGTGTCCGTAGAGTTCCGAATTTTGTCAATGCTTTTGTGAGTCCTGGATATCTGTGGGCCACAAACCAATGCCAAATGTTTATCTGCACATATCCAGTGAGAAATATAAGTGACTGAAAATAAGGCTTTATCTCCTGTACTCTCCACTGAACAGTCCCAGCCTGCTATGGAAGTACATGAACAGGAAATTGTATGGATCCTGAGGGCAGCCCAGAGTACAGCCTGCGGTGCGGCGAGCTGCATGTTTTCATATGCTGTGGTTTGTCCTTTTTGAAGTGGTCTTGTAATGCACTGAAAATATCCACGTTTAGATAGTAAACATGCACGTAAGTCTGCTGGTAATGAATTTCAACTTTGGAGAGTGTGACTTGCTTAATGGGCAGTTACAGCCTGACACCCTCACACTGTCCCTTTCTAGAGACAGCAAAAAACCCAACACTTCGTCTCAGCTTATTCCCATATTTCTCCTGTTTATCAAATACTAAGCAAATGTATTGTACTTACTTTTTCAATGCACAAATGACTAAAATGTCACACTATAAAATTGTTAACCACAGAATTTAAAAATTGTTATTTCTTAACTGGAAAGTATTCTGTGTTTTTAGACAGAAAGTATGGCTTCACGGCCAAGGACTTCACAACTAAGGACTGAGGGCAGCAGCAGCACTTTTCAAATATAAACTATAAACTATAAGCGTTGTTTTTCATCACAAGTAAATGGTGTTTGCAAAATTACCTAGTGGTCTGGGGTCGAGATTTTCAAGGCTTTTCTCAGGCTTGGGGAGGAGGACTACAGTAAGCGGTACGAGGTGAAAAATACTGGCTTTGCAGCTTTTGGCTGCATGTCAAACTTCTGGTAAGTAATAGATATGAGCACTCAATTAAGTGACTGAGCAAGGAATTTTCCAATGAATGACTGCTGCTTAGAGTAATTTTAGGAAACTGAGCACCTGGAAAGCATGAAATAGGTGTAGATACGTGCAGCTGAAGATTTTGGTGTTTAGGAATGTGCACTAGCCAGTTGCACTTTGTCGTTCTTTTATTTTTTGCAGTGCTTCAAGTAGTTCAGACCACCTTTGGATTCCAGTGTCTTACCTTACCTTAAAAACAAGTATTACCAGGCATTCCCTGAACAAAATAGCTAGTGGTGGTAAAAGGGAGAATAAAGTAACAAACAAAGGTGTTTACACAGAGTTGGTATCATATCTGTCTTTGCTTATTAATATTTTATAAACTAGAATAAAATAATGACAGCAACCTTTCACATAAATTGCTCGTCAAATCAGAGTCCTTGACAGAAGAAAGGAATCCAGAGAAATATATGGAAGAAACTGAAGTAAATCAGATTTCAATGTATTATTCCCCAAGAAAGTAAGGAATTATAAAAGCTACTTCACTGAATTTTTTTTACTCCTTATTCTATTACTCTATATAGTCTTTAAATAGGCTATTATTATGCTATGTCTATATATAAATTAACTTGTTTGGTGACAATTCTGACTGAATTAATTGTGATGCATGAAAGTGAAGAGAAAATTTTCATCTCACCTAATTCAAAAAGGTGATTCACGAGTGTGGCTGAGCAAATACAAAGTCCAATGAAAGACAAAAATATCACATTAAAATATGCCAAAAAATTGCTGGTGTGAAGAAAAAAAAAGAAATTTTATTCCTTACACATGTAAAGAGATATTTATTACTTAGCCTAGACCGATTGAGAGCAGCTAATCCAACAAAAAAGACAGCCTCAGTGAAGTGAAGGTATCTTTATTTCAGGTGGGAGGAATAGTGAGAGTAATTTTTTTAGTTAGAAAGGCAAGAGATTAGATTGAAGATGAGGTTTCAAAACTTAGACTTCAAAGAAGCCTTCAAGGGGCCAATGCTGCAAAGTCAACTTCCATCACCAATGCACAGTAAATATTCAAAGGACATACTTCTGAAAGGCCCCTGTAATGAGAAGTTCTCAGGGTTTTCCAACCGAGGCTTCCAACTGATATTGCTCCAGGTTATGTCTCCTGCTCAAAAACTCGTGTCTTGGTTACCACCTTCCTGGAAGCAAGTTAGCTAGTCCAAGGGAAGAAGCACCAACCAGTACAGCCTTACAAAACACAGTTTACTATCCTTTCTTTTCAATTCACTTACGTATTCAACAAGCTCCTATAAATGTGTTACCTATTTTGAACACAATGACTTTATTTAACTGTCACCTTAAGCTGACTTAAAGTATTATTTTAAGGTAACTGGATAACAGAAATCTCTTTAGGTGGTATGGAAAAATGTATAAATGGAGGAAGTGGGACACCTTTTAACTATCCCTGCAGTATTTCCTCTAATGTGTTGTTAGAATAATAGACGGCATCTCAGCTTCAGTTTCCAGTTATTAGCATGCAGTAGATATTGGTAAATATGTGTGAACCTTAAGGCCAAAAGGGGCATGTGACATATGTGACAGGCCATCCTCAAAGAGCAAAAATCTAGATATTCAGACCACCTGCCTGAGGCAGCCCACACTGGTGTCTGTAAAGGCTGACTCACAGTGTTGCTGATCTGTGTTACTCTTCACAGATCTCTCCTTTCTACACTGCTTGTGTAAATTTTCTACACTCCTCATACACCCAAGCAGCTCAAGTGCCTGGAGCTGAACAGTAAAAATAACATGGTTCCTTTTCCTATTCTCTATGTCCCATCAAATAGTAACAGAGATGAGGTAGTTGCAGCTTATTTTTGGCTTGCTTTGCTGAACTGTTTCTCATTTTAAATAGATGTGATTTTAACTAGGTTCTAATTGAAGCTGTTAGAAAATGTGATCCTGTGGTGTTAACTTTGACATGGGGCTGCCCATGTCAATAGCAATCACTGCATGACACACTGATCCTTGAAAGGAAACTGAAAAATAGCATGTGATTTTCTGCAATAAATAGGCATAATGGAAAAGTTCATTTTATAGTGCCAAGCTGAATAGCCACAGTACAAATTAGAAACTCCTGTGGTCTAGATCTTACTGTGCCACTCTCTTCATTTGCCATCCCCATGCTTTAGTTTGCTTTGCAAGAAAAGGGATTATCTCGCATTTACTTGTGAATAAAATGAATCCTGAAATCTAAGTGTTCCCAATAGGGCTTTTTTTATTTAGCTCTCTTATTGAAACATTTCTAACAACCAAGGACAACGAAGTAAGCATCTAGTAGAACAAGTCTGTAAAAATAATCATTGTTACAGAACAAGCTCTCAAAAATTCAATAGATCTAGAAAACAAAAAAGACATATATAAAAAAAGGCTTTTATATAAAAAGCTCAAGCTACAGTTGTGGGTCATTCATAAAAATGTTCTAAAACCAATGGGGTATGTTTCAACTTAAAGCAATTACATTTTTCTAACTAGTGAAGGCTGGCGAGTCAGAGCAACTTTAACCCATTTTTTATTTCAGATCTGTCAATGCCTTTCTTCCTGTATTTTCTGAAATATTTAGATTTAGTCTGTTAGGAACACAAATTAGCAAATAAAATTAACCAGAAATTTTGCCGATGGTCCGGAGACACTTAGGCGTTACAGCCATGAAAGAAGCAGAGGTTCTCAAAGCAGACACATCTCTGCCTTTTGTACCAGAAAGTTATTTTTATTTGCTTGCTCAGAAGGGAGGAAATTCATATCTAAATTACAGACCTTGTGAGCTGAGAGTCCAGTGTTGTAACTCTGATAGTGCCTGAAACAGTAAAATTTCTCCTATTCAGAAAAGTAAGACACACTGCTGTAGTGTACCGAGCACAGCACAGTTCAGAGGCAGGGCCCACAGCTAAACACTGTTAATAATGTAATCATTTAAACCCCTGACATTAGTAAGTCATCAGATCTACAGTGATGATCCTGAGACCTCTATTTCTCTGACTTATATACTGCAAAAGTCTTTGGTCTGGATACGGTTTTTATTCTCATTAGCAGAAACTCACTACCAGAGCAATATGAGAGTATTACATTTAAAAAGTCACTTCCACAGATAATGGTGCGGAAAACTGATTTTTAATTTTAATTCATTAATTTAAAATTTGTTTTGTTTCTTTTTGCAGTCAACGAACTGAAATAATTCTGTTTCAATGGTAGAGAATTAGAGGGTTTAGCCACTAAGTATTGTGAATGCTGAACCATGCCTCTTAGATATACACTTGAAGGTAGCATAAAATCCTTAATTGATGGAGACAAAGCTGATTTTTTAATATAAACCTTCCACAGATAAATGGTATTATCTATATATTTGTGCCAGATTTGTGACAATATTTTTGGAGGACACTAGGACTCTGTGCTGGTATTAGGGTGAGTTCATAAATGTCTTTGTGAAACCAACCACCCTCAAATATGTGGGGTTCTTTTTTGGAAAGTTGAAGCAAATTGAATTGCTTTAAAAACATTTTATTTAATATTTTGTCAAAAAGTTTCAGTCAAACTCTACTGTATTATTTAAATAAAAATGTATTCAAACTCCCTTATGTTTATTTAGAGCCAAATGGATCTACTAGATCTATTCCCATACCATCAGCTTATCCCTTTCTGACTGTGTTATTTTCTTATCTCTCATTCTGTAATGTATTTACCCATGCAACACCATTTAGAAGCAAAAAATGTAATTTTTCTCTTTTTGCAAAGGAGAAACCTGAATCATGAGGTCTGAAGTTCATACGGGACCCTACCTGACTCATCACCTGCAGCTAAGACAGGTCCATCCTGTAGAGATGACAGCAGGAGGTTAATGGTCCCATAGTGATGAGAGTGCACTAATAATGTGCCAATAAAAATGTGATTCCTCAACAGAAGGTATGGAGTATTAACACAACAGCTGGCATTGAAATCTGACTGTTGCACTGAGTTCATGAAATATATTCTTCCACCACTTTTCAGTTCTATTAAAAAAAGTCTGGATGCATTGCTCTGTTCACAAAGTAAAATATCAGAGGATCAAACCACTGGACTCCAGACTCTCTGGTGGCAAGACTTATCTCACATTCTACCCTAAGATTCAAACTATCCTGACAGCTAAAAATAAGTGTTGTCAAGATAGTATTCACTTTAAAATATAAGAAACAAACATGGGCACATAGAAAGTGACCACTCAAGGGAGTGTCACAGCTTAATACTATAAATACGTTGCAGAGAGATGGGTAGTCAGAAATAAAAAAGAGGTGACAAACTCTAATCCCCACAGGAGGCCACTATGCTTGGGAGAGTTTTGCTTCTCACTTCCACGGTATGCTGGAACTCCTGGAGTGTTGAAACATCATGAGTTAGACACAGAGAGCTCCTAAACATAATAAGTCAATCCATTCAAGAAAATTTTGACTGTGCTTCTGTAACATATTAGATGTTGTAGCAACATCAACATTAAGACGATGCACAAAAAAGCTTTTCATTTTAATTCAATACTAGTTTCATAATTTTCACACTAGATTGGGATAAATTTGTATGAAAAAGTAGATGGAATAGCAAGGTTTTGTTATTAAATTATAATACTTCTGAAGCTCAGCAAATGTAAACTATATATGAGAATATATATAGCAATGTTAATATGTATAAGAACCACCAGCAAAGTCTGTGTTTGGACCCTTGGAAACTTTAAATGTGCCCCAACTTTACTCTTTCAGCGCCTGAGGAAGACATGGCACTCTCTCCTATTGAGCTGCGGGGGCTCAGCTGTGCTGCAGACAGTGGTGCAGGGCTGCAGTTCCGGCAGCAGCTCTCACACATGGCAGGCTGAACCCTTCAGAGTTTGCTCAGACAAACTTCCCAGCTTGTGCTCCTGGGGCCGTGTCTGAAGGCGGATTGGTACAAAGAAATCTGGTGAGAGTTTATCAAGCAGTGTGCTATCCAGGAATTTGAGCAGAGACTGAGGCACAGCATTGCACACTGACAGATGAAAAGCGACAGTCCTGCCCTAAGGCCTTGGACATGGAAGTTCAGTTGGCATCCAACCCTGAGCTGACTGGTTTGGCTGATTCACAGGGGAGACTGGACTCTTGTCTCTGCTCAGAGCAGAAGGAAGATCCTTCTCCTTGCTACCGATGTGCTCCTAAGTGTGAAAGGCTGTGAGCCCTTGGCACTCCCTTGGAGGAGAGAGTCCTGAAGCCAAAAGGACTCACACCAGAGATAAGCAACCTACCGCAGGTTATGGTGACCAAGTGAACACCCCCAGCATGCCTTGCTTCTTTATGGTAATACCTTGTACCCAGTTGGCTCACTGGTTTCTACCCCACCCCCTGCCTTTCCCATAAAAAGACCCCTGTTTCTGCCCCCAGATAGGGAGTTCTTGCCCCGGCCTCCTCTTCACAGGGGTTGCCGAACAATAAAGCTACCTCTGTGGAACTGCCATACGAGGCTCCTGTCTCTCTGTCCCTGAGTTCTGCTGGGGTAATTTGACAAAGAGCTGACTCACAAGAGCTGGAATCACTTGTAGCTGAGAAATTGCTACACTTGCTGAAATCACCTGCTGCTCAGGGAAGTTGCTAAAGCCCCTAGAAAAGCCTTTCCCTGGCAGGACGCTTTCCCTAGGAAGGCCCAGCAACACACTGGGCTGTCCGCCCCCAGCTCCCTGAAAGCGACACCTAAGGAACAGGTATGATGTCCTGGGGTTGGAAGGAGAAGATGCCACGTAAAGTAGTCAAGACCAAGAAAACGACAATGGTACAAAGTTGGTACAATCAATCATCCATGTTGGAACAATATCACAAAACACACTTCACAGAGATGTTGAAGGTGTAAGGAGCACAAGGAGTGTTCTCCTCTATCCTTCCAGTTGAAGGATAGAGTAGAACGTCTTTGAGAATTGTAGAAATTTCTGAGAAAAACCTCTCTGAAGATGAAAATAGCTGATGAAAATTCTGTTTCCTGTGGAACTGACCTTTGAGTGGCGGGGACAGATCACTGCAGAGGCTGGCGGAAGGAACAGAGGCCACCAACCCACAGGAGGTCCAGAGCCTGCAGAGAAAGTTCGTCCGCAGTGGCATGAGTTGGCATATGCCATGCAATCCTCTCAAACAACAATCCATCCAAATGAGAAGAAAACGGTTGGGCCACATTATGGATCCTTGAAGGGACAATAAATGCTGAATTTGTGCTACTGTGGTAGGGAAATAATGAGAAAGGAAAGCCTTCTAACCCTCCACTTTCCATGCATATTCAGCAATTGCTAGGGTCAAATCCTTACAACAATTCTACTCTCACTGGAATGTAAATAAAGAATATCACACTCTCCCTGCCCTGCTTTGTCTTCTGAATAATGCATCTGGTCCCCTAAGGCCACACATAGCAAAAATACTATTCATTTCAAGAAAAGCAAAATGTATATCCCAGCTAGTCCAGCTGAGTGGTAAGTCACATGAAGAGCATCCTGCAGAGTAGGAGCATTGCGTGTGCTGTTGCCAAAGTGAGGGGCAGTCTGATGGCTGTGTGATGAACAAAGATAAACAAGAAATTCTTGCTCTCTTCACCTCTCCTAAGAAAAGAGACTGCCAGGCAAAAACCTAAAGTGTAAATAAGGATCCCAGTATTCTGAAAATCCCCCCTCTTCATTTCTGTGAAAGGGACAAAGTATCCTCCTGGCAGGGCTGTCTTGGGATCAGGGAGCTGAGGTTTCCCACTCAAACACATCTGTCTGACATTCAAGCCAGTTCCTAAGACCTGCCATTGAGCAGATGACTGGCACCAGGCAACACCATCCCTCATTCTGTATGAGTCCAAAAGGCCCTTTTGGTTCCACTGGCAGTTCTGTCTACATACATACATAAGGCCAATCCTAAAAACAATAAATAGCCAGGCACTCTCGGGTCTCTGAATAACTTTGGCATTCACTTTAGGTGCTTCCAGACGACATAGCAACATTTCGAATAGTAGCTAAAAGGTGACTGTTTGGCTGACATGCTAATAGCCATCTTAAAGTGATCTTTACTTGTTTCCATAGTGAAATGCCGCTGAAGAAAAGGTGGACTGACAAGAATAAATATGCAAATTGTTTATAGTTCAGTCCATGCATGCCATTTTGCATATTCTTTCATTCTAGCAATTAAAAATCCGTGTTGTCTCTATGTCGTCATTGGGCTGAGTGGAAAGGTAAACACTGGAAGTCTTTATTCTTCTGGCAGCTGACAGCTTCTCTCCTTGGAGAATGAAAAAATTGTCTGTTTTTACTCTTGTCAAAAAACAATAGAGGTTGCATTAGTCACAGAGAATATGGAAATCTGCCAGGAAAAAAATGTAAGTTGTACCCCTGTAGAAACCTAATAAAAATGTCTATTAGGCTTTTGGAAATGACCCTTAACTACCAGCCAAAGCATAATGAAATTGGCAAAACACAAAAAGCAAAGTCTCACTTTGCTTTGCAGCATTCAAATGACCCACAAACCTCATTAAAAGGGATCAGCAGTGGCAAATATAGACTCTGCCAAAATTCTTTGGCAACATGTCCCAAGAAACTGAAAGAGAACAGGTTTACATAGAAGCAACAAGCTTGCCTGTAAGGTTAGCTGCTGTCAACATCTCTCACACTACAGACGGAAAAATCCCTTTTGACTTGTTTTCTTAATGGGTTATCCTGTTGAATTTATTTCTTCCACAGTCCACAGGAGCAGATAGTGCTGCTCTTTACTCAGATAAAATCCAGTTGAAGCTAAGGAAGGGGGCTGCTGCCTGAGAAAGGAGGACAACAGAAGGAAGGACAGCACTGGACTTTCTGGAGCAACTGTTTTATGTTAGTAGTAAGGAATATTATTTTTTTAAAGAACAGTGTTGTAGAGCATTTAGTGTTTTATTGTGTATATTCATGTTCATAAACTATAATTAAGAGTAGATTTTGCACTGAATTAAACCAAATCAAACTGAAAACTATGGAACTCAGTTCTCCCTCCCTGCTACCTCTTTATGTCTGTGAGAAGGCAGAATCAAGATTTCACCTTTGATTACCTTCTAGAAAATATGGTCCAGATCAAGTGCAGACTATGGGTTTGTACATGACCTATTTATGAGGTCTGGCTAGCTGCTCCTCTCAGGTGTTAAAACCTGTTAGCTTTTGAAAAACTTAGTGATCTACTGTCAAGTTCTGAGTAAAAAAATCGTCCCTATTTCTTTACAGAAAAATTGCAGATGATACCATGCGCAATTGGCCTCACCTGCACTTTCATATTTTCAATAAAAAAGGAAGAGAGCAATACACGGGCTTAGCCATACCGAGGCAACAGGGTGAAGAAGGAGTGAATATTTGGACTCATAAGGTTTTTGATGAGTCTGCAGAGCTGATTCATCTTTAGACTGTCCTGAGGACTCCATTGTGCTATTGAAGCCCACCGGAATACTACCGAGAGTATGGTTTTTAACACTGAACCATCAGATTTTAACAAAGCATCAGATTTTAACAAAGAAACCTGTTTTTTCCTGAAACTCCATGTTTGTAGAGATCTTTATTCAATGTGCGTCTTGCTCTGTTTGTGGACTGTAACTGCAGAATTTTAATGAGCCACATGCAGAGCTCTTCTAAGAGAGCTTCTAAGAGCTAGCTTTTCAAAGAGAGATGTCATACTGAGAAATTCCTTGTTTGCCACTGTTTTATTGTTTTGTGGACAAGTCTACCTTGATTTCACTCCTTACATTTCCTTCTTCTTACAGTATAGAGATGGTAAGTTGTGCCCCCCCCTGAAATTCAGCTTCACCATTATTCATTCTCACTCACCCTTCCTCTTTTCCTTCATGCTGAGGCAGGTAAAACAGCCTTTAAAATCTGCTAGCCTATATAATTCAAAGACAACACTGGAGTTTGAGTGGTTTTGTCCTTGCTTAAGACTGAAGTCACAAAACACAAAATATTTAGTTAGAAAATTAAATCTGAGGTCAGCCAAAAGCTAATGGAAAGGTCTTTCTGAGTAAAAATAACAAAAAAACCAACAAACCAGTGCTGTTAGACATTGACTACTCTAGACACAAAAGAGGGATGCTATGAACCTTAGTAGTTTCACTGCTCATGTTTTTCTTTACATATCTTATGGTCATATATAGCTAAATATGGGGCATTATGGTGTTTCAAAATAATTGTGACATATAAAGTGCCTTTCTGCCTCTGTATTTCATAGCTAACAAAATCCATACTCTCCACATGACTTGAAAAGCAGCAGGACTGGGGACATGAGATCAGGATGGGCATAGAAGGAGGAGAAGTTGACATGGGTCAATGTATGTGCTGTGGCTTGGGTGGCTAATCCAGCACACCCAGGAGTTCAGAATTTGGCTGTGTCTCCCAAACCCAGCTTCTCGGTGGTCTTCTCAGGGTGCAATAAATCCACATGACATTTCTGTGCTGTGCAGACCATAAAGACTGAAAAGATTAAGAGTCATGTTCTCATTACAGGGGAGGTCTTTGTGGAAACCTTAAGATGTGACCAAAGCACCCGGATAAAATCATCTGCTCATGAGGATTACACGCCTAATTAAAGAAAGAAAAAGAAGACAGCATACAATTGATTTCGCTCCAGATTCTGTCTTAACTTTGCACAAATATTCTGGTATTATTCTAGCTTTCTTGTTTCCCTGAACTTCCTGCTCAGACTGGAAATGGAAGGGCCAGACAGTTCTTCTCAAGGGATTTTCAGAGAAATACTGAAGAAAAGAACATTCATATTTTCAAAGTTGGTGCTGACATTCAACTATAAATCATAGATCCTCAGTGATTCTTAACAGTGAGATGTACTGGCCAAGATCCCTAAGAATCAAAGGCATCAAAGGCAAAAGGATCTTTGTAATCAACAGACGGAAAATTGGGATCAGGAGGCCTGCTTAAGATTTGTATGAGAAATTTGACAAACTTCCATTATTCTCTTTGAACAGGAACATTTGTTGTCAGGAGTGGCTTATTTTAGCATTAATAAAATAAGTGAAACTCAAAAACATATGAATGAGCACAGGGGAAACTTAGAATGCAAATTTACCAAAGTATAACTTGATTTTATTTCTCTCTGCTACATTTTTGTCTTCTACAAGATTCAGCTGCCATTTTATCTGTACTGAATATGCTTTTGGTTCAGAATATACTTATGGCAGTATTTTTAAGGTATATTCAACTGATTTTTTTGGTTCATAACCTTTTGCTAAGGATTGGTGAAAAGCGTCAAAGAAAAGTAAGTTTGCTTCATATCGAAAAGGCCCTCATATCACACTGGAAAACACTGTGGTTTGCAAACCCCAAAAGTTTAAAATCCTGTTAGGTAAACAAAAGAAAAGAATGGATTTATAAATGCTTACTCAATTATAAAGTTGCTCAGATCAGCTCATTACCAGTTAATTATTAAATATATATTACAGTCATTCTTTAGATGAGATATTTGGGAAGCAGATGGCTCCTATCAACAGAGTTAAAAATAAATAAGACTGTCTTCAGGAACATCTGGTGCTGGCAACTGTCAGAAACTCTGCCAAGCTTAAAAATTCAAATAAATCCATGGAGTCTGAGGTCTTCTCTTCCTACGTTTATGACTGAAAGGGCCAAAGGAAAGATCTAACTATGAAATTTGATTTGGAATCAGATGCCAAACTCTCTCTTCAAGGTATTTGTCCATGTTGAGACCAAGGCATTTTTTTCCCCTTGGCTTTTACCTACCACAGCTAAACACTGAAGCACAGGTAAATCTGTTACTTCATATTGTGTCTGAAATTGAAATTTGGGGATTTTATTCTATTGCCTCTTAGCAATTGCACTTCACAAAAGCTGTTTAACATTTTTCAGGTGACTGTGTTACAGGAGTGACATGAATTTCAGTAAACTTTTTGACCATATCTTTCATTGTGACTTCATCAAACTTCTTTAGTGAAAAACGGATAGTATCATTTATCTTGTTGATATTTGGGTTAGCCTCTAATTCATTTTCTTGTAAGGGGGTAAAAACACAGTCAAAATTAAATTTAAGTGTTTCAGCTTTTCTTATTCTTTTATCCATATTTCCAATAGGACTGTTGAATTTCACCCTAAAATATATCAGCTTGACCACCCATGGGTATAACTCTCTCTTTCCAAAGAGTATGTCCAATTTAACCACTCATTGTCGCGCTGAATCAGTCTCCACTTTGGAAGCTTATTTTCAAAGAAAACAGAATGGGGGCAGAGCTGGGGTTTTGTGTGAGTGTGTGTGTGTGTGAGTGGGTGTATGGTGTATGGGGTTGTGAAATCCTAATCAGGGTCCATCTGGAAATGTTCTTCCACTGAAAGATCAGTTAGACAAATGAATTCCAGCATGATGCTGCATTTATAGGGGACAAGTCTTCCAGGAAAGAAGAAATTGGAGAATTAATGAGGGCAGATCTTCCCAATTCCTATTATGACTTTTCCCAAAATCCACATTCAATACATAACTGGTCAAAAATGGACTGGTCTTGCCCAACCGAAGAAACTGTGGACAGTCTCTTGCTGTTTCTCACTTGTCCTGTGTCAACTTAGTGGGTCTGAACGGTCTCTACATTTTTGTCTCCACCTTATCCTGAGTTCAGGGTACTAGCCAAGATAACTTGGGGTTTGTCCATCCTACCCAGGCATCCAGGTGTGATGGGAGGGTGGAAGGTGTGACATGCAGGCACAGCCCCTGGTCAGCACTGTTCTTGGGTGACTCCATGACTGCCACCCTTGTCACTGCTGGAAACTGCACAGGAGAGTCCAGGTGTCTCCTGTGCCACCTGCTCCACAACCACAGGCCACACAGGCTAATAAAGGAAGCCATCTTAGACTTTCAGGTGCATTTGTCTTTTTTTTCCCCTGGTGTGGTATGCCAATGTGAAGTGCAAGCCCAGCTAGAGAGGTTTTCAACAGTTTATTTTTTTTTCCACGCTCCCTCACTGACACAGGAGCTGTGCTGACAACACACGTGAAAGCTGGCACACTGCAGTGCCCTCTCCTTGCTGTCCCCTGTAACACGCCTTACTCTGTGTCTTTTAGAGCTTTTGTTTTTGCAGTCAGCCAATTCACAAGGTCTCATGCAGGTTTGCTGGGAAGTAAAGGAAGGCATTGGAAGTCCCACCAGTTTCAATTTGAAGCACTTAGTTTGGCTTTTTTTTTCCCTCAGCAGAGTGTGCCTCAGGCCTGAGCTTTGGTGGTCTGGTGATTAACACTGCTGTCTAGAGTTTCATGATACTGGGATTCCTTTTTCTGTTTTACCACAGATTTCCTGTGTCCTTGAGAAAGTCACTTAATCTACCATTCCCTCAATACCGCAGAGAAAATGATGCTGTTCTTCCTCAGCAACAGTGTTGGGAGGACAATTCTGCTCCCTCTCAGAGGAGAATGTATGGCATTTAGATAGGCAGAAAAATGGAACCTTTTAAATTCAGTGATAAATTTGGGTCACCCATTGTAATACAAAGTCATCTGCAAAGGACAGAAAGAACCATTTTGTCTGCTCATAGAGGAGATTAAATGATTATAGAATTCATTTTTATGTGGATTTAATTTCATGTTAGCTTTTTATGTAAAATTCATTTATTCCTTCAACACAGAATAAATCCCTGATAAAAATACAACACAGTTGAAACTGTATGTGTGTAATTATCTGTGGAAAGTTAAAACAAACCTGTAAGTACCCTTCAGCCATTAACTCAATTACTTTAGTCATGAAAGTGATTTTTAAGGCAGCTTTGCCTCACTGTCCTTCATCATAATCTGTCGTGTTTTGTACTTAAAAAGCATCCTGGCATTGAGAAAGATCTCAGATGGTCGGGCACACAAATTCTGGCCTTACACCCTTTAGAAGATGCATTCCTGTCTCCCTAGATTCCTCTGATTACTGGCAGTTTCACTTGAAAAAATTTTTAAAAAGCCCTCATTTTTACTCAGTCCCCTGATTTTAATGCATCAAATCTTTAGACACACAAACAAAGCAGAACTGAGTTTGGATTTTGTTTCAAGAAGAGATGTTGGATGTTCAGAATTAGAGACTGAAGTGACCTAAAAGCTGGAGGATTTTCACCAAGAACTTTATCAAACTCCAAGGAACTGCTTGAATGATGCAGTGGCCCATTGTAGATGGTTGGTGTGCAGCCTGCTATTTCCTAAAGCTGAATATTGGCAAAGTGTGTGACAGAAAATGTTCAAAGGTTTCAATTAGCAAATACTCAGATGACCTAGAACTGCAGGCAGCAGCTGGTGTGTGAGGGCAGGGCTGCTGTTCAGAGGGATTCCAGCAGGTCAGAGAAATGGGCTGGCAGAAACCCAACAAAGTGCAGCACTGGTGGGCACAAGCCCATTCACCCTGAGGGGACAGCCCGCGGCATTTGTGCAGAGTGGGCACAAGTGGCCCTGGAGCCGCTCTGCAGAGGAGGCCCTGGGGATCCCAGAGGAGCCACATGAGAGGATGCCCTTGCAGGCCAGCCACAAACATGATAAAGGATCACAGTCTGCAGGCTGAGAGGCTCCCTCTCTGCTTGGCTCTTTGCTGAAAACAGCCCTGAACTATTTAGAACTCACAAGACCATATCTGGAACCCTCATCCCAGTTTAGGTTCCCCAATACAAGAAAGCCATAGACAGACTATGTAATCTGGGCATCTACACAAAGTAATTGAAATTCTTACACTAATCTACTGTTGAATTCGAGATATCTTCAATGTTGCAATGTAAATTTTTCCTGCTTCTACAGTTTAGCCACATACTCCATTTTAGATCCATGCATTATGGTAAAATTTCTAAAACACCTTTAGATGCCTATTAAATGTTCTACAACATATACTCACACATGTTTTAGAATGAAAGGAGGTGAGAAATAAAAGGAATACTAAACAAAGTAACAAAAAAAAAATACAGAGAGAAAGAATCCACTGAGAGATTACTTTCTTAACTTGGGTAAGTCTATCTTTATTTTCCAGAGTCCTTCTTAAAAATAAACCAAAACACTTTTCAATAGATCCTCTCACAAAAGGATAAAATTTTCTTTAAAAATCTCCCATTCGTGATCAGATATTCATTCTCATGTTCCTGAACTATAAATGGCATGTAATTCATTATAATTTTCAATCTCTTGTCAAAGTAAGTGATTAACTACACTAAGTGATGCAAACCTGTTTGTTAGTTTCCTTTCTCTGTAATGCTTCCGTTTATCCTGTTGGGTGAGGAGCATAGTGTGTTGGGATACTCATTTTTGGGGTGTTTGTAGTGCTGTGATGTCCTCAAGCAAATGCTCTCTATCGGTGCACAGCTATGAAATTGCAACATCTAATGTGTTTTCTTAATTGAAGTAGTCAATTAAAAGATCCGTTTTTTCTTAATAATGCAAGCTTCCTTTAACTTACACAATAAAAACTTTAAGAATTCCCTGGAAGTGCTGTGACAGTATTTCAACCAAATGCATACAGATTCATGGAATATGAAACCTTTTCCTGACCTAGTTTTAAATTTAGTGAATGGTTATTGCATGCTTGAACAAATCTAAAATGTAGTGTTTCAAGTATATTGAAGAACATCTCCTAATATAGCCAACTTCTTGTTTGGAATTCTAATAAGAAAACTACTTGCCAGTGGTTTGGTCAAACATGGCATGAATATAATCAGCAGAAATTCTAAAAATAATCTGTATTTTAAATAGTTGATTTCTCAATCATACACGTAGAGCTATCTTGCGTTTTGAATTCCAGTGTAAAACACTCATTAATATGCTCAAAATTCATGGGCCCAGGGGAGTGCTGAAGGGAAATGAAAGAAAGGTGAAAGGTAAAACAGGCTGTAGACCGAAAAAATGGAGATCAAGCTCAAGTTAAACTTAAGGAAGGGAAAAACTTCAACTGTTTTCTCCAGAACTTCTTACTTGCTTCACCAAATATCTTAGCAATTGTATAAAAAAATACATCCTCACTTTAGACAATGAGATTGAAAATGAAGTTTTCAGCAGTGATAGAGAAGACAGTATGTGAAAAAATTTTAAGGAAAAAAAAGTTAGTCACAGATGAAAGATAAATTTTGCACCATCCTGACAGTTATTCCAGAAACATGTAAACACAGCTATTTCATTTCTATATGCCTATTTCCAGCCTCAAATTTCCTGGAAGTTTAGGGGTAGATGAACCTGGTGTTTTGTACCCAATGCAACTTAACTAGATACCATGGATGCATAAAATATTATCCAACTTGTCAAACACACACCCTAGAAAAGTTAAGCTATTGAGGATATGATCTAGAGACCACATTTTAAGACTACATATGTAAGATTCACCTCATGATCAGCAGCAAGTTTACCTTGCATTCCTGTAGAGGCTCAAGCAAAGTCTGTCTGAGCATATCTTTCCTGTTAAGGCCTGCTAATCTTGAAAACTTGAGTATCTCTGCTCTGAAAAACTGATCTCCTCAACATGCCTGAATTAATTGTTATCAGCAGCAGATACAAGCAAAACATTAACGGGTTTTCAATATCTTGACCAGCATTTCCTCTTAGAGTCAGCAGTTATTAGAAAACAGGATTTGTAATTTTTGATATTTTACACACTACTATTTTTTCCTAACATTGTGTTAATTATCACTTATCAGATTTATATCATGTTTCCTTATTATTTTTCAAAGCTCATTATTAATTTCTCTTACAGAAATTATATTTCCTATATGTATGTCTTCGTACAAATATACCATAAAGATTTTATACATCACCCGAACAATTTAAAATATCTTAAATTTGGAAGAAATTGCATTTACGTAACTTTAACAGTTTATATATTTTTTTACGACATAATATATACATATTTTTAAATTTACATTGATTTTAATGCATAAATTGCTCTGCATAATCCAGTTGTTAGGGTCAGTTTTCTTGGTTGTAACCGGTATCTGTCACCTAATTATAATAGGTTTTATCTGTCTTGCAATAAAATCAATAAATGAAAGTCTGCCTTTCCAATAAAGTGATTAACATTAGGAGTGACAGATGCATAGTATCCTTTCATGTTGTTTCCTTGAAAATTTATCCTCTTGACAGAAAGAAATTACGAAAGCACTTACATGGCTGGTTTGTTGACTAAACCTGACTACTTCTCACATTCAAGCTCAGCTTTTAGCTTTTTGAAACAAATTCTATATATGATACAATCTGGGAAATTAAATATTTTAAAAATATAAGCACCCCACAGTATTTAAATGGCTACAGTTTCATAACAACTACAGTAAGTACACTAAGTTTTTCAGTTTTTTATGGCTATGATTAGGATATGGAAATGTGCTAAATGTGCAAGCAATTATGAACTTGGCACAGTAGCAATATTTATTTTAAGCTCTACTCATGCTGCTTTGGTGGAGGATGTTTACTTAACCAGACTCTATTAAACATGCTGAAGACTTTGTACTCTAAAACATTTTTAATTGATGAAACACAGAAGCAATCAATCAACACAAATGGTAAAGAAAGGCAGACAGGACCAGGCAAACAGAATAAGATCTGTAGGTGTCTTTTTATCTCTTAAGGAAAAAAAAAAAAAGTCTATTTGTGCTGCTGAATTAAGTGTTTGTGAAAAGAGAAGACTTGATAGTGGTGGAGACTGAAGTCTTCTATTTATTTACAAGTCGGGCATAGTGGTGGGAACTCTTGCATGGTCTCTTGCCTTTCCTATTCAACCTCTGACCTAATGGACCTGATGAGCTTATCCTCTCTTGTGACAGGAAAAATCCATGCTGAGCATACAACCTGTGGGTCTAACTTACCCAAACAATGCTGAACAGTGATGCTTGTCATGGACCATTTGTAAACATATGAAAGCCATTGCACTGCCTCACATTCCTGCTCCAGGAAGCAAATTCCATATAACCCTGAGCACCAGTAGACAGGAAGCATTTCTGCAGCTACCTTATTCTCAAACTGCATCTGTTCTGAGCCTCCAGATGTTAATTCTAAATCATGTGCTCATAAGTGCTTTTTAAGTGTAAGTTTAAAAAAAATTGTCAGAATACAATTCTGTCAGACCACAGATGTTCTTTGAAATGGGGTTTATTGGCAGCTGTTTCTTGATAAAAAGCTTAAACCTAAAATACTTGCTCAGACTAAACTCCTGTTTTCAGTGGGAGCTTTGCCTGAAAGAGAATGTCAGGACTATCTCCATAGAAGAAAAAGTTTAGACACTTAGCAATTCATTCAGGTAGTCAGTCCAAAGTGGTGTAGTCACTTGTGCATCTCATAACTGTGAACTTGAAAGAAAATATATTTATATTAACCATATTTATATGTGTGTGTATATATATCTATATGTTTCCTTTCAACTTCACATGAATATATTTGTTTATTATAACAAGTGCTTTAACTTTTTATCTGTACAAACAATGGAATGAAACACAAAATAAATATATATATATATATATATATATATATACATATATATATATATATACATATGTATGAATGCATACATACATTCATACATGTATCCAAACCAGATTGCATAAGAACAAATACTCGGAAACTAAAAAAATCAAATATTGGTGTGTATCCTTTAATTCCAAAATACATAATACAGTCAAGACAATCTTCTTAAAATGTATGCAGGTCTTACTATTCCACTGTGAGATTTTTCCTTGTATTTATATTTTTCTTATTGTTTCTTTTATATATTTTTATATATGCTGTATATATGCTTTCACAGTGCTTATATAAATTAAATTATACTTTTACTACTTTCCCAGAAAATTAGAATGCCCTCTGCTGTTAAAGACTCCTAATTCTTGTAAAACTCTTTAAATTTGTACAAGAAAAAAATATTTAAATTACTGCCTTCTCTTCTAACAAGTGTGATTGCAAATCTGGACATATTTGTTATCAAATGTTACTGTTTTTTTCATCCTTATGACAGAGATTGTGGAAATAATATTTTTGATATCTGTGAAAGTAAAGAATAATAATGAATTTCATCTCTACCTCTGTTCAGAGTTCAAAAGCATTAGAATTTGATTGCAGTTTTCTCACATAAAAATAGTATTTCTTTTATATAATGGATTTTTTTATTCCTTAAAAAAAAAAGTGCCTTTGCTGTGGATCATGAATTAAGATCATAGCATGAATGGTATTTCTTGCTTGTAGTTAGATCAGCAACAGTACATGAGACTTTTTTTACACTTTTTCACTCCTTATTTTGGGAAATTCGAAAAATGAAATCATTTGGCATAATGAATACAGTTTGTAATTTCACCTAAAATGATTTTAGGTACTAATTCATGCTTCTACTTTTCAAAAAATGAAATGCACAATTGAATATGACATCCTAGGGATGACATCCTGTGGAAGTTTGCAGGTGGGTGTGCCCTTGATATTTCCAAGGGCAATAGATTTTGGGTTACTGGCCCAAATTAAGGATTTGATAAAATATTTAATGCGATAGGATATAAGTGATTCAGACATTGGTTACATGTTAACATGTAAACAGTTTTTTCTCCTTAGCTGATAACATGTTCAATCCCTATTCTAAGAAGGTAGCATAAGAGGTACAGAATGAACTATTACATCCAGGTTTCATTAAATTCATATGAATTTGAATCTTAGGTAGCAGTGAGAAGAATTTGTTTTATTTCTGTGTTATCCAAAGCCTACATAAAAGCTTGTGGCACCCCTTAAGTGAGAAGGAAAATCAGACCAGTACATAAGTTTTAACATTTCATAGCTGAAATATGTGTTAGTCTCACAAGCTTTGATGGTTTTGTTATTTTATAACTGTAAATTTCCACTTTTTGGCCTAAACCAACAATATATTTTCTTCTGACTACACAAAGCTGAAGTGCGCTCTGACCCAACTCAAGAGATGCATACAACAATGACATGAAAGGAATTATTATTTCATATTTCCTTGATATTTTCCAGACTTAGAGAGACCTATAGTTTTATAGGGATTAATTAATTTCGTTTCAATTTTTTTCTTTTTTTTCTGGGAATGAGCCACATGAGTACCTATGCCACTGTTAGTCATAAAGCAAGGAATATTGACTTTTAAATCTCTGCTGTCAGGGAAAATCTACCCTCTTTCATTTTTTTTCTCTAAGTCAGTGTTGAACAAACATCTCCAAAACTCACCATCTTCTATAAATCTTGACATTAGCAATGTAAGGTGAATTCCTGGTCAATGAATCTGGTTTCCAAATTTACAAGTGACAGCATAATGGTTTGCAACTGCATTATAATATTGTTTGTATTTCCCTATTTTGGCAGAAACAAGCAAACAAAGCCAATCTCTTCAGGGCGACTATAATGGTTTATTGACTTTAAGTCTTTTTAGAAAAAGACTTTTTCAAGGAGGACTCTTAACTCAATTAGCCTGCCCAAGCAAGTCAGTTGTTTGAAACATTCTATTTCTTGAACTAACCCATCGTCTGTGGTTTGTGCCTGTCACTTTTCTCGTATCACAGCAGCAACAAATGGGGAGCAAGAAGACACACAACAGCTACGCTTGTCTCGTGAAGCCCCTGAGCACAGATCCCCATGCCAGGGGATAGTACCCTTCACACTGCCACCCTGTGCCAGACGTGCTCCTCACTGGGGATTGAGTGTCATCTAAAATAAAAAACATTTTTCAAAAACGTTCATAAAACTGCATAAACATCTGTGATACATGTGAATCAGTTTATGAATTACAAAAAAAGGAAAGAGAAACTTCAAGGGAGGGTTATAATGGAAAATATTGTGACTCCTCAAGTGACAGGTCATGACTAGTGCCCCATAAATTAATATCAGCTAATCTGTGCGGCCTACAGTGTTATATTCTTCCACTATATCATTTAACATGTGATTTGTCTATTTGAATCCTTCAAGAGTGATACAAAATAAATTTTAAAAGACAAAGCTTTTTATAAGAACATGTTTTATATTTAAAAATAGTCCATTTAAGTTTATTATTGCTGTTTATTTATATACCACCCTACAAACAGCTTTCCCCAATTTCCTGCATTTATTTTCCTTAGCAATCATATCTGTTCATGGTTACTGATGTCCTTATCTGATTTAGTTGCTTACATGCCATCTATATCAAATATTCTCAATTCCCATTTGTATCAGCATGATATAAAAATTAAACTTTATAGAGAATTCCTTTTTACTAAGACAATCAGGATATAAAATCAGATTTAACTGTCAGACTTCAGTGACTTACTGACCAAAGTTTATAAAGGAATCACCTCAAATTAATGATCAGCCTTTAATCTTCTTTAACATAATACAGAAAATGGCTGCAGAGAAACACATTTTCTCACTGTTTATTTCAATTGACAGAAAGCAGAACACAAACTTTGTCAATAATGGGAACAACTCCTAGCCAGGTCCTCTGAAACTGTAAACTTTTCTAAAATCCATTTAATGATAATCGAATTGTTTGACATTTATTATTGCAGACATTCAGCACAAAGTATACTTTTAGGAATATTTGGTTTCTTATTTTGTTTTTATAACTTTTTCTGATTATATGTTCTATAAAGCAGGCAGAAGTGAGATCTGAATTGAATAAAATAATATTTTTACATGGGAGAACAAGTGAACACAGTTTTAAATAATTTATTACAAAAGTGGTACCATTAATAATTTTTTCAAGTCTTTACCTGATGCTGCCTATCATTTTCTTTTTTTGTTTTCCACTCAGAATGTTTCTTTCTTCTCTAGCTTCCCAGTTAGATACATAAACATGAAGTAGGCTGTTAATTTAGATTCACATCTAAGAAGACACTTAGGTTTCTGCATCCCAAGCAGTGAAGGAATAAAGACATAACCCTGGGAATAATGTTCAAACTCAGAGTCTGAGCCTGTGTTCTAGCCCTTGAGACACGGTACTTATTATTTATCAGGAAATAGTACAATACAACATTTCAGTCCTTTGGAGTGTTTACATAGTCTGAATCATGAGTTGAAAAGATGTGCCTTTATATACTCAGTGTTAGGAGACCAAATATATTCTTTTCACAACAGACATACAGAAATATTCTTAAAAAACTGTGATTAGGCTTTATATAGTCTATTACATACCAAAGCCTTGTTGACACATTTCAGATCTGTATAAATTAGCCTAACAAATACAACACTCTAACAGGTAGTATGAGGCCTGAAGTACCTTCTCAGCAGGAGAGCATTTGGTCCTCCATCTTCTGCTTCTCACCTTATCAGCATAGATGTCAGCCTGAGTAAAGTTCTTGAATAGGTCTTTTACAATCATTAGAAAGATTGCGAAGTAGTAGATGCTTTTGATTAGTAAATCCTGAAATATGAGCTGTTACCTCCGTTTAGGAGAATTTTTTTGTTAATTAGAGGAATGTAGTTCCCTATTAAAGAGAAACACTGTCAGAACATTAAGAATCAGTTTAAAAGGAGGAGGACCTTCATACCATCACTGATCCTTCCTTTTACTCTTGTATGCAATCCTGCATCCACTACAATCACTGTAGGCATAGTTGTGGGTTTCATGTAACAAGCCCTATATGTTAATCTGTATATTAAGATGTTCTATTATCACAAGTGATTTTAGAGCTAATAACTAACTTCCATAGGCACTTTTGTTTAAGAGATAACCACAATGAGTCTTAACCATATTTTTAGCATTAAACTTTAATGTTGCTGAACAGAATCTTGACTGAGGAAAAAAAATATAATAAATGTAATGGTTTCTGCTTTGTCTGAGACACTTCATTTGACTATTTACAATACCCTCTCTTTTGCAAAAAATATTATTTTGATGTTTTCATATTCATCTTAGTAATTGCATTCCATGACATTCAGTTCTGGAGATCTACACTAAGCAGAAATATACCTCTATTCTTGCTATACCAAACATGGATGGTATTGCTTGTTTTGACAGCTAAAAAAGTTTGCAATAGAAACTCAACCCCATCACTTTTTTTATTCTTCTACCTTTGTTTTAAAGCATCAGGTAGTGTCTTTTAATTGGTTTCTGTGGTTCACACCATTTTTAACTGCTTCCCTGCTCACTGAATTTTAATAATATTCTGTCCTGGCTCCAGTTAGGACATGGTTAATTTCTGCAGTACTCAGGAGAGAACGTGGCTGGGACCTGGAGGTTATTCTGTACCACCTCACAGTCATTGCCAGGGTGGGGGAAAGGAGTCTCACAGGGAAAAAGGGTTCCAGTCTGGAGAGGGCCGTCTGGTGTTGCCTGTTATTGGGGAGAGGGGGGTGGGTGAGAGGGTTTCTGTGTGAATCATTCCTTCTCTTGCACTCTCTGTCTTTAGGGTTGTTGCTGTTACTGTTCAGTTTCTTTTCTCATTGGTGTTACCAGTAAATTGTTCTTATCTCAAACCTGTGATCTTTGCCTTTCCTGCCTCCAATTCCCCCCTCCATCCTGCCACAGGGGAAGGGGGAGCAAGCAGTTTTAGCGGGAGCACTAAATTGGAGAATACCGTTCCTAAACCACAGCAAATGCCTGAAAATAAAAATTGCAATTCTAAACCTTTGTTTCAAAGGCTGCTTTCTGCTGCACTGTCCTGTCCAAAAGCATTAGTTCAGTTAACAAGGGTTAACTGACACTAAGCAGTGTCTAACAAAGCAGAGCCCGGTCCAACTGCAGTAGTTGATGCTTTTGAAGTGCAGGCCCCTCTGGTTCCTCTCCAAGAGTTCCTCTCCAAGAGCTTTCTCTGTTCACAGAAGATGGCTTGAGAGTCTCTCTCAATTCAGGACGGGGAGAGCAAAGAGAAGAATGGGATGATGAGTGAGTTCTTCCTAAATAATGGATGGCAGTGCCAAAACTTGCTGGGAGACCTCTGTGTGCTAGGACAGCCATACAAAGTAAAGATGTGTAGTTTTAAGCAAAAAAACACTGCTGATCAGAAAACACAAAAGTCCAAACAGACTGAACTAAACAGGACAATATCCAGCCTTTTTTTGCCCCCTCATAAGGCACTGGAATTTCAGAAAATCCAGAGCCTGATAAAACAAAAACAAGGCCTAAGATAAAGACTGTTTCACAAAGCTTGTGTCTCTTCAGCAAAAAGTATTGGAAATCTTAAAACCAAAATATTTTTTCTTATGGAATTCTTAGCCCAGATTTTTTATAAAAAAGAAGTTGATACATTTCTTAACCCATTGAAATATTAAGATACAATAAGCATCTGAATATTTGGACATTCATCCAAACTGATCTTGAATTCTGATCTTGTACCTAAGAGTAACTTTGACTCACACAAAGTTCTGGTAATCCAAAGTTCTAGGGAAGTGTAATATTCTGCATCTGTATCTGTAGCCAGAAAGTAAAGATGAATTTCCTCTGGGAAAGGTATGTCCTTTAGAAAAAAGATAATTAACTAAAACTAGTAAGTATCCACATTGCTGGAACCCGAACAACCTTGTCACTTTCTGCGGAATTTGTTTTCGTTTCAATTTCAGTCATAAATTACACAAACCACATTCCAATATTTAAAAGCAAAAAGCCTCATAACCATTATGAAAAGACACAAACTCAACATACCAAAAGAGTCTGTTTATTTTATGAATGAATATCTAATTTGTTTTTAATGAAATTCGTTGCCAAACTTCAGATGATTTTAGGGCAAGTAGAATTATGATCATTGTGGAATTCCAACATAAACACATACTATGCACACCCTTATGTGAAATAACCTTGAGGTCATAAATAATCTAGGAGACGTCTTCCTGTCTATGGCGAATCTGGAACAAGACTTGAAATCAATTCTGGAGCCATTGCAAGATACCTCAAATGCTCTTGTTCCACATTACCAGTGTTTCCAAGAGCAAAACATTGAGAAACAGAGGCTCTTCAAGCTAATATTGTTAACACTGCTCCAAAACTGTTTCCACTTTAAAGAATTCCAGATTATTGTTATTAAAACATTTCATGAAAGGAGTTCAAACACAAAAATTGAAATGGAAACCTGCTTTTTAGGCAGGATTTGTCACTTTCACTGCCAGGCTCCTGTGTGGCCCAACACAAAGTGATTTCCAGGCTCCCAGTTCTGCAAAGAGCCACTGAACAGATTTGCAGGGACCTGTGACACAGAAAGTTCTGAGACTGCCAGCTGCAAAGGCCCAGATTCCCAGGTCCTCCAAGGTTAGAAAGCTCTTGGCTGAATTTCACCCTGGACAGCCATAAAGCCAGGAGTTTCAAAGCTCATGGGAGCCGTAACATCCATTTGCCAAGGTTTCTGGGTCAGCTTTGATTCCTAGGCACTCCAGCTCCTTCACACCCTGGGATCTCAGGGAATCCAAGACCTGCAGCACAAAGCCAGATCATCAGACTGGCTGTTTCTGAGCCAGGATTGCATTTCCTTTCACAGATAACTATGAATAGTAGATCCTGATAAAACTGAAATCTGATTTTAAAATCTTGCAAAATTCTTGAAACTATCTGAATAATTGAGCAATAACTGGAAAGTTACCTAAAATGAATGACCAAGGAAAAACATATTAAGGAGGAAATAAAATTATGCCATAAATAACAGAGGCACTCAAATAGATAAATCATAGATTATCAATTTATAATAAATAAAAAGAGAACAAGAAAGAAAGAAACAAGACAATTAGGTGGTGATGTAAATGTTGAAAATCGAAGGTAATCCGTGGCCCTAAACTGAATAAACTTTTTTTACAGTTTTTCATAAATATTTTTGTATTAAGATTGTGGAGGCAGATGGCTATTTAGCACCTAGAAATGGAAGTCCCTGCCACCAAATGTCATATTTATTAGTTGAAGTTTGAAAAAAAAAAAAAAAAAATTAGAGACAGGACTCCGCACAATTCTTCTCTCATATTACATAAAAAAGTGCAGAAAGTGCCATTGTGATGACTGAAAGTACAGAGTACTGAACTGACAAAAAACTAAAAGTGACCACCTTATTTTACTTAGAAAATAAAAACAGGCAAAAAAAAAATCAAGACAGGATTTTTCTATACTAAATGACTTCTCTTCCTATCTTTAAAATCTAGTGTCCTCTTCATCTACCAGTTTTCAGGACATTCAGCAGAGGTATTTAGGTTCCGTGTGTGTTCATTTCTTACTGCTATATAACCTTTTGGTGTGTAGATTAGGAAATTTAACATTTAAATCACTCTATTAATTCCACCAAATCAGATAGATTGAGAATCGTATTTAATGACAAAAGAAAATCATATTAAACTAAAGTTTTGTTACTAAGAGCTATACTTTGCCCTCAAAGCAAAAGAGGTTAGCATTAGTAAGACAAATACATATAAATTGTCACTGCTTTCATCAGAATTTTTATTATATCTCAATTTTCACTATCACTAAGTAAAAACTAAAGATACATGTTTTCTGACAGGATAGTTGAACAGCACACTCTGACATATTATTTCTAATCACTTTAACATCATACCAACTTTCAACCAAACCAGCCTCTGCTGAAGACAGATTTCTTTGCACTTGTAATGTTCTTTCTGAAGTCAGTATAAGGAGATTCTGTGACAAGAAATAATAAACAAAATGTGGCTAAATGATTCTTCCAAAATATATTTCAAGTCTGTCAAAAATTGCAGATGTTTTTGGTTTCATTCAACATCCTTCTTTTACAGCACATGTGAATTCCTAGATGGGACATAATCCTTTTCGCACCATATTCTTCAAGACAATGTGCTCAACTAACACAATTCAGATATTTCTTGATGATAACTTGAAGATGAAAAATATTATATACATTTAAAAGGTTATCTTGTGCCAAAGGGGTATGTAAGGCTGCCAAACTTTCTGTGGATCATGTGTTGAAATAAGAGTAAATGCAAATTTTTTTTGGTCTCTCCCAAGTATAGTGAGTATCAGAAAGAAAAAGCAACATCATCAGAAGTTAGACTACCTCCAGATGAAAGCTGATCTTTGGTAACTCTCAGAATCTCCTTTGCTAGTAGCGATTGTTAATTCGAGGTGTATTTACCTCTCCCAGGTTCACTTCTAGGCATAGCCCTTTGTACCAAGGAACCTAGTTATCTTTGGATGCCCTCATTTCTAGCTGCCTTCTTTTACGTCCTTTAGGGTGTTGCCCAAAGAAGGGGCCTTGCAGCTGGCTATGAATCTCTTTGGCAACAAATGAAAAACATAAAAGTAGAAAAAAAATTAAAAACAAGCATTCATTGAAGTTAGTGACATATGAAAATATGCTTGGAACCATATGTTCAAAATTATGTGTACATATGCAGAAGAAAACAATGCCTGTTCTGCTTTTAGTTACATTTTGTTGAACTCAGTGATACTGTACTAATCTACAGTAAACAGAAACAGAAATAGAAGCAAGGTCAGTGAATATTCCAGTAAGTATAACTAGAAAGAGTGAAATTAATAAAAATCAAACTAATATTAACATTCTATAGCCCTGATAACATAAAGAAGGTTATAAAAATATAGATAAACCCATAAGTCCACATAAAAGCTGCTTTTTCTGTTGCAAGGAGTATTTGAGGAATTGATAATAGAACTATTAATTTTTTTTTAGTTGAAATGTAGTCTACAATTTTTCAGACATAATAACATTGTTCCTTGAAATTTTATCATTCCTTCTTCCTACCAAAATGTGATGTGTTTTCAACTCAACGGTTTAATAATGTCTTCACTGCTCACATTCCTTACATTTTTATTAAATCTGCTTGTGCTTATGTAATTTTATGTATTTTAATGATTTGTTCCCTTACATGCTATGCAACAGAGATGACAGTGGCTTGACCTAACAAGCTAAAACTTCTAAACTAGAAGACATTTGAAAAAACTGTAAATCAGACCAAAGTATGCTTTCTAAATATTTATATGAACACAGATTTTCAAAGACCTTCAGTAGATGACATGTGAACATATATGAACAATCATCTAAAATACTACACAGAATAGTAAATTTGGAAATATGCACATAATAGAAATATATAAAAACACACTGCTTTGCTTGGTGTGTCTGAAAATTCACACAGCGTGGGCTTAGGCAAATAAGTGGCAACATGAGAGTCACTCATTAAAAAAAATCAATTAAATATCCATATGGCCATAGTTATTTGTTCTGCAATGAATGATACTTTGCTTGTGATAAAAAATATGTATCATAAAACAATAGAAGAGTGTTGAGAAATTTGATCCAAAACTAGGTGTAGAGACTAATCCTTTTAAAAATGTTCATATGTTGCAAGCATTTTGCAACAAACTCATCTCTCTTATTCATAGTAATAGAATCATAGAATCATTTAGGCTGGAAAAAAACTTCAAGACCATCAAGTCCAACCATTAACCCAACACTGCCAAGGCCACCACAAAACCATGTCCCTAAAAACCACATCTACATTTTTCAAATACCTCCTGGGGTGGTGATTCAACCACTTCCCAGAAACAACTGGTCTAACTATTAAAGTAATATTATAGCAATATTTTTATTGTCTTTTACAGCAGTAGCCAGATTAAGTTCTAGTTGTGCTTTGGCCCTTCTAATTTTCTGCCTACGGAACCTCATGACATCGTTGCGGCACTCCTGAGTGGCCTGTCCCTTCTTCCATTGGTCAGAATCACTCCCTCCTTAGTTCCAGTCAAATCTCTCTGTTTATCCGTGCTTCACTTACCCAATGGCTCATTTTTCCACATGTGTCATTTGACAAACAGAAATAAATGTCAAATGGTTCGGCGTTTCCATGCGTGGGTGCTGCTGAGGAATCATTGCTGCACCACAGCACAGCTCCTTTGCACATCAGGTTGTGTGACCAGGGCTGGTCTCTTCAGAAATACAAAAACCAGCCATTTTAGAAATTGAGTGAGAAAAGGAAATAGCATGGATGTGTGCAGGAACTCTGACCAGTTTAGTTTCCATTCCAATAAAGTAGTCAAATTCATCAAGGAGGCTCAATTCATCTCAGTTCATAATTGAGAATGAGATTATAGTGCAAGCATGAGCATCCAGAAGCCTACCTGATTTAAATCAACACCATTCCACTAACCTCGGCTGAGCAGTGTAGATTTACACCAGCTATGAAATTAGCCAACAAAAACCAAATTTTTTGGAGAGCAATGACTGGAGTAACCTGACAGAAGTTGGATGTTTACCTATCTGTATTAGTGTGGAGTATTTTGATAGCTATCACATAAAAACTGAAGCTACCTCAGGTCTTGGTTTATTGTTGGCTGTACTTAGGTTTCTGAAGTGCCTGAAGGTACATCAACTTGTAGGTTGTGTACCTTGGGTTTCCCACTGGATAACAATAAGAAAATTAATGCCATCTCCAGGCCTTCTGAGTGTTATGAATCATTATTCACTGATGTTTGTAAAATGTGTTGGGATCCTGAACACAAAAGGTTATAGCAGTATGTTTAATTGTTGCCATTCTTTAAAGGAATGCAAGACTGCAAAGCAACCATGGAGCCTCTGTCAACACTGAAGAGAGCTATAACAGATACCTGCATGGAACTTACAGCAGTAACATTGCTACTTTCATAGGGCCAGAAATTTAACCAGCAGAGTTAGATATGCAGTCTTGATGGTACTAAAATTGCTTGAGTTCTGCCTTTGGCATCACCATAGCTGGGATTTCTATAGCTAGGCACTTTATTTACATCAGAAAATGTAAGTAAACCATTGTCAGTAATTTGAAACATAACCATTACAATATTTTCCTCTCAAGTTTGTCAATCATTTTGTAAACTTTGTTCCAACCTAAAAATCCTGCTAATGTTTACTGCAATGGAATTTCATTTGTGCTAAAAACAGAGGTGATCCTGTTCCACTATGGTGCATTTAATGTACATTATTCAGCTGTCATAAATTGTGAAGGACAAGTGATTTAATTCTGATCTTTTTATCTACGTTGTGTAATTAAAAGAAGTACTGGAAACCTGCATGACTTGCTTCCATGTAGTAATACTGTAGAATAATTTCTGGATTTAAGAACTGGGCAAAGTATTTTATTCAATGCAGAAAAGTTATCCCAAACAATGGCAATAACAGTCAAATTTTGTTTGGAATCTACAACTTTAATATACAATTTTTCAAAAAGCACTATACAAAAGAATCACAGACATTAATTTCCTCATCTGTTATTAAATATAGTACAAGCTGATAAATATGAGCAGGTTAAAAATTTCAAGCAGAGAGATCATTTATGGGGAGGGACACTCAAGCAGCCCTTAAAATTTTTGTAAATTTTATCGGATGCCTTTCACAGTAAAATTTTTTCTCAGTGTGCTGCAGTGTAGAAACACAAAAGTAAAATATATGTGGGCTTGGTGACTGGCGTATGGAATTAAAAGACATCATTGTCATAAGATGCCAGAGGGATGGCATATAACCCTATCAAACAAGACACTCAGGCTTCTGCAATTCCAGGAAAGAAAGAGCCCCTGGTTTTCAGAGCATCTCTGCCCAGAGAATTTGTGGCTGCCCCATCCCTGGAAGTGTTGAAGGCCAGGTTGGGTAGGGCTTTGTGCAAACTGGCCTAGTGGAAGATGTACCTGACTGTTGGAACTAGATGGCCTTTAAGGTCCTTTCCAACCTCAACCATTCTATGATTCTAACATCCAGATATGCATTTCTAGTATATCACTAAACAAAAGACTGCACTATTACCATGTGCTCAATTGATAAAATGAGCAGACTTCTACAAAGTGACTGCCTTAGGCCTAACTAGAGTGAGAGTAGAATCAGGATCTTGGTGTATGAAGGAGAAGCCTAAATGTAGTATTTGCATACAGGCACAGTACATGGATATATTTTCTAGCAAGAAAAAGGATGCATTGTTTTGGTGTCCTCCTGATCATCTAGAAACAGTTGCTTCTGCAGTTCCTTTTTTTTCTTGAAGAAGATAGAAAGAATATGCATGTGGAATGTTGTTGATGTAGAAAAGATCATGCAAACTGTCCCCACTGAACTAGAGGCATCCGAGTTCAAAGAGAACTATTTGTAACTTTTCTTCCAATGCCCTTTTTGGTTTTTGGTTTAATTAAGAAAAGTAACTTTTAGCTGGCTAATTTAGCTCATGTGAAAGGGGAAAAAAAATCAATCTGCTGATTTTATCAGCAGGAAAATGTTTTTCAATGACATTTCTTTAGTTATTGAAAAAAATCAAATTTTTAAAAGAAAAGGAAGATTAATATTTATATTTATTTATAAATAAATAGATAAAAAAGAGAAGGATTACATTATTTAGCTTAGAATTCTAACCTCTTGGCTAGGAACCACAGCATTTTGGTTTGCAGTTGCTCTATATCGTGGCTGTTTTTACCTGAGGTATCAAGACCTCAGACTGGAGAGTCTCTATCAGGATTACACATCCTATATAGCATTTCTGTCCCAAAAAGAGCTCATGGAAGTGTACAAATTATCTGAAGAAAATGCAAACAAAAATGATTTTTCTGTTTTAAGGTACTTGAGAAAAAAACCATCCTAAACTATTTCCTGATTTGCTTTAGCAAAAGAAACACAAAAAATTACTCAAATGTCCACAAAAAATTACTCAGATGTCAGATAGGCTCCAAGACTAGGTTTAAATTAAGATAATCTGCCTGCTTATTTTGAGTGCTTCTGTTTCAACAAGTATCTCTGTTCTTCTTTGGAGTTTTAAAGGATTGAAAAGAAGAATAGTGGAAAAAAGGTATGCAAAGTTGCTTTTATGTTCTTTTTGACACGAAATAAAAAGGAAATACTGAAAATATCTCTATAAAATTGCTCTCATGAGATGTACTTCATGATCCCACTTTCAGGCCTGGGGAGTGCTTGGAATAGGCTGTATGCACAATAAAAATTGTACACTGAACCCTATCCTCAAATGAACAAAAAAAATCTGAGCTTGTCTGCTTCTCACAGGCTGGGCTTGAGTCCTCTTCTTTAAGCCACAGCAGACTGATATTGGGATTGTTCCACTGATGCCAGTGATTACATGGTTTCTGACTTACGCTGTTGTTTCAGGGCTTTCTTTTTTTTTTTCATTATTATAAAACTGCCACTGCATGTAGATTTAGTTGGTATCTTTCTAGGCATGTGGGGGAAAGAAATGGCTGGGGATAGAGACTGTGCTATCATTTCGTATCTTGATGTGGTACCCCACAAATTCATGTTGACACAATGCAATGATTGTAGAGCATACTGTGAGGAAGCACATCATCTTTTTTTTGCCTCTGATTTCCTATAAATAACAGACTTCAGTCTCTGTGGGTGCCAGGCTAGCGTTTTGCAACATACCACTCCAACGCTTTAGAATGCCTCCTGACCATCTCGGAATTTCCTGTTCTGCCAAATAGGCTTGCCTGGACAGTGCTGAGGTCTGTCTGTCTCTTACTGGAGAGAAATCCCTTTACATTAGGGCAGAAACATTTTTATGTAGGTGAACCCAGAAAGCTGGTACCAAAAGGTAGACCTGGAACTTCTGCCACATCTGAAAGTGACAGGAGAAGGAGAGAAGCGGGTGGGCCTGAGGTTGGGAAAACCCCTTTTCTGAAGAGAAATTGAGCTTAGTTTTTCCTGCTTGTTGCGGTGAGCCACGGCCAGAGCCATGGTCAGCAGGACCAAGCAGACCAACACGTCCAGTGGTTTGATGCCTCCACAGCACAAGGACAGTGAGCACACAAAAGGCTGTGGGAGCACGCTGACCATTGGCTGCTGCTGCCCCTCCTCATTATAGCTCATATTTGGTTATTTCTCTGGAAAGTTCTATGTTCCTCGGTTGGTAATTGGCCCATGTTAATCCTCTACCTCCCACATCTTCTCCCATTTGCCTGATCCCTTCTCCCCCCTTTTGTAAGACCCCATAACTTATATTTTATTGGTTACTGTATGTTCTCCATGCCTATTATGTAGAGGTATAAAACCCTGCACCTGCTTAATTTTATTGGCTCTCCTCATGGCTTCTCCCTGGAATAAACCCTCCCCTGTCCCACGAGGAAGTCCCTCCACTTTTCCTCCCTCCTTCGCGCACCTTGCCACCAGCAGGCAAGGCGAACCTGAGCTGGTGCTTCGCCTGCCCTCCAGCTCCGCGCTCGGCCTCCATCCCCCCGACCTGGGGCAGGTAGAACATTGCCCTGTGCTGAAATAGCATGCTAGCCGGCTCAGCACTGTGGCACCTGCTGATTCACTGTGAGCAGCATCAGGCCGAGCTCCAAAAGAATTAATTAACATCACATTCCAAGTGAGAGTCAAGACCTTTTTTTCCATTTCTAGTCCTCTGAGACTCTTTAATGATAATGGTCTGGGTTTGTGGACTGTGTTGAAAACCTCCTTTGGGTTTATGTTCCCATAGAAAATGACTGGCTTTTCTAGTTGACTCTTTTGGTAAGGTCTCATGATAACAACACCTAGAAAATATAATAGCAATGCCAGGCTAAGCCTAAGAGAAGCAAAACCAAAATTAATATCCGTTCTGATAGAAAGAACACTGAGCAACTCTGACTTAGGATGTCTCACAATATAAAGCTTGTATTGCATTATGAGTAGTATTCTAAAAATAGTCTTGCTTCCTCTTTCTTATAGCCTTTCTGAAGGATTTTACTATGGAAGTGAAAACAAGACAGCACTCAAAACCACACTGATACAACTAACACTGAGGTGTCATCTTGAAACTTAAGAATAATGAAAATGGGAAATTTACACTAAAACACATTTTCAGCATCCCATCATGGTGAGTTATAGCTCAGAGAAAAAATAAACAAAGTCAAAAAAACCAGGGCTAATTCTAGTGATGAACAACTGGAGTTTTGATCATTATTTCAGGAACTCTACATGATTTTGGTAGGAAAATAATAAATAAAAATGCTGAAGTAGTCTTTAAAAATTCACATGAAAAAGGATGTCACACTTGGTACGTATTTTACGGATCAAGAATTCATGTCTTAGCTTCATGCCCATAACAGTGCAACAAAAACATTTTCAGTCTTGCTCAATTCTGCTTCTAGGAAATACCCCAGGGGGTGAGTGGCCAAATTACTAGATGTTTCCAAGATGCGTAGGAGTACTAAATCCTGGGTCAAGAAAACTTTTCTCTTTTTCATTTTTTTGTCCCCATTTCTATGGTTTGTAAGGCAGGCTTTTTTGTGGGAGATATTAAGGCAGAACATAACAAATACTTTTTTTGGCTTACTGGTTTAGCTTTAAAGAAATTCAATCATAATCCTAGCTTAAAAAACCAAATTCCAGACAAATTCTTTTATTTCTGTCTGTGTTTAATTTTAAAATTATTTTTAATGTTGGTGCATCCATTTCACTTTAAAAGTCAATATATAAATAAGTTAAATAAACAATTAAATTCTGAATTTATTCCTGCTCTGTTTAGTTTAGTACAGCATATACCATAATGGTTATCATACATTGGCAAAAATAAAAGGTAATTGTCACATGTTCCTCTAGGTAAACTGTGCAAGGAATTATAATTCTCCTTTTTTTTGATGCTTTGAACTTTTGTGTCATTGTTCTCTATAGAAAGTCTCTGAATTTCTCATTCTCATCCACTTATCCAAAAGAATAAAATATACATGTGCTTGTTTAGTGTAACAGAGGAATTCCAGCTCAGTTCTACCGCTTGTTGAAGTCTATGAAAAGTAGCTATGTCCTTGTGCTAACACTCCAATGATGAAATTAAAACAATTTATTTTACAGGGTTAAAGCTTGCCTCACAGAACTTTTGAGTACCATCAGCTCAAAAAAGGACCCCTAGCACACTTGGGGTCAAGTTCTTAGATCTTGCAAAATTTAAAGCTGGCAAATTTGGGCAAATGCCTTTCCATTATTCCTGACTTCTAGCTCATCACAAACTCTCCAAGGTGCTTGCTTGATGCTAGTAAATTGTTTCTTCACTTAATGGTCATAAGCAGCAAACACAAACACTACTTACGAGGTTATCATTAATGGCTGCAAGGGTATTCCTGGTGACAAAGTGACACATTAGTTACCACCTGTAATGCCCTACATGGCATTTGGGTTCCATTCAGCATTTCAGCCTGGGATCATCTGCATTTTAGATATACCTTGATAACCAGCAAAATTTGGAGAATTTCTGGCTTCCTCATTAAGACATGCTTCTGATCATCTTGTCTTACTCATTACTATATTCTTAAATTTAGAAAAATAATTTTCCCATTCTTTTAAAAACAGAAATGTCTTATTTTAACTATGGCGAGTTTTTCTTCACCAAACGGCACTACTGCTGAAATGCGCAGTGTTACGACATTTGTAGGGCCACACACCAGTAAACAGTTTACATCTACACTGTTTCAGGACATTTTACTGAACACAGTGCCACACACCAGTAAACAGTTTACATTTACATTGTTTCAAGACATTTTACTGAACACAGTGCTGTATACCAGAGTAATTTCTCAGTCCTTTCTGTCACATCACAACAAGGTATCTGATTGTGATAGGTTGGTACCTTAGCAGTCACAAATTTGTGGATTGTATTATTTACCCTTCCTATGGGTTTTTAATCAAATCTTCTATCAACCTCAAATCCACAGACTTCTTGCTCTGAAGCACCACCCTTACCTCTCACCTTATATTTAGCCTTTTCAGTATCTCTCTGGGTCCCTTACCCTTTCCCTGAGCTGACCCTCCCTAGACCTATAGTCCAAAGTTAGAAACTGGGTCATCAAGCAGATCAAGCCATAAAATTTATTTTTTGTCAATTATTATTGAATTAATTCTGCTGTAATCATCCTTTGCCTTTAACGATAACCTTGTGGTACATGGCAAACTCCTCTTCCCTTGTGTGCCTCTGCAAACACAGTTGTCTTGCTTATGCTTCCCTGCATAAAACTTTGGTATTGTAACAGCTACAAATAGTTCTTTTTACAACTGACATGAAGACAAAGGCCCTAATGGTTGAGCTGTGGGATGTCATGGAGGTCAATGATGTCAGAGGACTATACAAAAGCCTATTTATTGCATCAGCCAGAATTCTTAGAAAAGCCAAGATATCAAACTGGATCATTCAAGAAAAATGTGAAGAGAAACAACCTTAATCATCGCCTCTGTATTTAACAGGCTAAAGTGATAAAGAATTTTGCAGTCCATATCTCCTCCATGCAAAAATAGTAACACAGAAAAACTTTCTAGCAGAGCATTGATGGCCTTTCCCATTGACAGGATAGAAGTGACGCAAGAAAGATAGGTGGCTCTTGACCATTTATCTCTACTGTGGTAAGTCACACACAGAGTGAAGTATGAAGTTTTAGCCAAGGAACAAAGGGGAATAGTTCATTCAGGAACAGATTAGATCATCTCTTTGAGCAATTTTCCCTCTAAGCAGATCCTCAAAATTCCAGGCACAGCACCAAAGACATTGTTGTTTGGGGACTTCCCATTACTGTGTTGACTTGATGATGTGGCCTAGAAGGCTGCAGGAATTTTCTGATGAATTAAGACTGTGAAGGGTAAATATTTAACTATGACACAAATAAATATACTTAAATGATAAAGGCAGTGATCCTAAATCCTCATTTCAGTCACTTTTATCTGCATATGAATGCCCAATTCTCGAAGGCTGCAGCAGTCTTCTTTGGGTTCTTTGGTGTTGGAGGAGACTTCAGGAAAACAGGTTGTACATGAAGAATTTCTCTGAGATTTCAGAAATATTGAGTAATTTCTACACAGGTTTTTCAATTCAAAAAAAAAATTTAGGAGAAGTAGTGCTCTGATAGTGATAGATAATTATTTGAAGATCCTTTGAGACACAAATGCATGACTCAGAAGCAAGAAGAGAAAGACATGTAAATGACCTTGTTATTCACCCTTAGTTACCCACACACTGAACAGAAGGCAGAGTTTTAGAAAAGAGATTTATTTAACACAGTTCTCTTTCCTTCAAAAGACTTCTGCATGAGAACTACAATGCCCAGAAGATAAATATTGCTAAAGCTACTCGAAGCTGAATGTGTGAAAGTGAAAATCATCACTATTAAATAGAACCATGGGTGGTTTAAACCAAATTCAATCATTCATTCAATACATTCCCTAGAAAAAGAAAACAAAAAAAAATTATTACTTAACAACAACTAAATTATTTTCTCCTAAATCTCCACTGTGCCAGACCATATTTGCAGGCAAGAGATTCCAAAAGAAAAATACACTTTTATAAACATAGGCTGACAAATTTAAAACATGCATAAACAATATGATCCAGAGGGCAGGCAAGTCCACTACAATCCTGAAGATGAATGTAAAAGCATCTCTAGAGATTGTACTAGGATTTCTTCTTTGATTTTTGTGGGTATTTAAAATATGTTCCATGGATTTGGAGTGTATTAAACGTGAAAAATTAAAATACGTCTAAAAATATTAAATTTACACAGCAAGAGTCAGATTTTTTTTCACCTACGCTCAGGACATAGGAATCCCACTTCAAAGAATGAAGAGTCTTGGTAATGACTCCAAATTTACTGCAACATTGAAGAGTGGGCAGGAGCACTCAAGTGCCTCAAACTCAGTGCTTTTATCTTTAAAACCTTGCAAGTTCCCTCTGCACTTTTAGGTTGGTGGATCCCGCTAACAGTGTTATCCCTAAGACTTAAGTTTTGTAATTTAAATAGTATTTTTCTGTATGCAAGAAAAATCTCTTGCATACAGAAAGTCTTTAAGGGAAATTTAGATGTGAAAGAAGGCAGGATTAGTCTATAAATGGCACATCAGTGTGCAGCAGAAAAAGTTTTTAGATTCAAAATTGATTAGCACCAATCTGATCATCTATGTTCTAGTGTGAAAGAAGCCATGCTGTCAAAAACAGACAAATTGCCTTCTAAGGCTGTCTCTTCTTACTCCCAATTTTCTCCCACAGTTCTCTAGTCTTGCCTTAATTTCATCCTGGCAGGGATGCTCAGAGTTTATCCTATCTCTACTGTAATCTCCCAAGCCTCCTTGGTACAAAAGGAGGAGAAAGAACACCAGGACCCAAATTGTCAGGCAGAACAAAATCAGAAGAAAATTCTGCTAAATGGAACGCGAGAATTTTGGTTGTTTCCGTACATTCCTATGTCAGAAGGAATGCCTGGTACCTCTACTTGCAACAAGACAACTAGAGACAACATGACAAATGGCAGCAATTTACAAATAAAAATCCCCAGAAGTGATGAAAAATTATAACTATACACTTATGCCATTTCCTATTAAAGAAGCAGATGTCATGCATGCACAAATCACAATCAGGTTTGTCTTGCAACATGTGCACATGTAAGAACAGAAATGTGCCTGGAATGGGGAGAACAAAATTCCAATATTTTTTCCAGAATTTATGAAAATTCTTGCTTCATATACCTTCTGGGAAGGACAATAGCAAATGTGTTTTTGTAAAATGTTTTTTCAGCAATACAGCTGGGGAATCATTCACACAAAATTGATGCATGTGCAGCAAACAAGGTTTCATCTTGCTACCAATTTTTTTTTTTAAGCCAACAGGTCAGTTTGAGGAGAACAACAGATTTAAAGCAAGTGCATTGGTATAAAACATGAGAATGGATTTAAGACACAACACTTAGAAAGAGATTTCCATATACCTTAACACTGAACACTCCAAAGATCAAAATGCATGCATGTGTGCACACACTCATGCACCAGAGTGAGGTGTGGAAGGGAGAGGAATTCTGCAGACTTCTTAGAGAGTTTTTGATCAGCCCCTTTTTACTCATAGATCTTCTACACAGATTTTCCAACTGCAATGTTTTACATGGATTTGCAGCCTATTTCTCTCTCCTTTAAGAAAGGAATAGTAACACAGATCATATGATTGACCATGTACTATCATATAACAGACCTTTAAAGTACCTTTCCTGAAGACACACCTATTCTACCATGAAACTAGCATAGTTCTCTTACTATTACCCTTTTCTTAGCATTTTTTTCTTTTTTTTTTTTTCGTTTTTCCTCCTAGAAGCTAGTCAAGGAAGTATAAGAAATTTCTTACAATCAGGTAGCTCCATGTCCTAGAATACTGATTTTCTATATGACTTTCTCTGAGTAATTACAGCATTATCTTAAAAATTTTTTTGGTTGGTTGGTTTGGTTTAAACCTGAAAGCAAACCATTTATATAGTGTAACTTGAGCATCTTTCCAGCTGGCCCTGTACTTGTCTTGATTTGACCATCTGCACCATATGCTTGTTCAATATTGAGTGTAACTCACTGTTAGGTTTTGCCTGGACAAGAAAGTTGTGCAAGTTTGACTTGCATCAGTTTTAAACAGGGATAATTAAACTGGTGCAAGTCCCTGATTAGAATTCTTATCCCAGTTGAGTAGTGACTTACACTGTCTTAGACTACCTGGATTCCTAACTAAGGCAATGAAAAGTGAATTTTGATCTTTGTGCAGAAGTATTAATCAGAATGCAGTGCAAATGTGCAACAATTTATGGCATTTCTAAGTTACCCTTCCAAGTGAATATTCACCACCCTGGTGTTTCATAACACTGTCTAAAATATGCACGTGTGGTTGCACAAAAATAAGCTTGTGTAAAGTACAGCTTGCTTCATAAGAAAAAGCTTTTTGCTGTGAAATATGAAACTATTTCAATTTCCTTTTCCTGATCAAGCTTCAACCTCTTAACAAGAGAGGAAATTCTTATGCTACTGGGAAGACTTTTACACCACGACTGTTTATTCAAGACACTTGAGCTGCTGGTGTTAAAGATGAGTTCACAGGACAACCAAACCATGATACTGGTTCTAGAAGGTCCTCATTTACTAGCTCTTCCTTGCCTGCAATTTTTGCACATACAGATAATAAGACTGAACTAAGCTGAACTGTAAATTGAGATGAATACAAGTGGACTGTTAAGTATCTTCACCTTTCAGATTTTACTTGCAATAGGTCATGCAAATGACCCCAGTTTTGATAACAACAGGTTTATTCAAAATTTTTGGTAATGGTAGCTCTGAAAAACAAGGTATTCCTCACTGGCCTTCATGAAGATCCATACAAGACTCAGTCCCTTGCATTTTAGATGGATACAGGTTGGAGCAGCAGCTGCTTTATGAGTTTTAAGAACCCTGCAAGAATGAGGACTGTTCTGACTGTGAGCAGGAAACAAATAATCCGTTTACCCAACAGCAACCTGCAAGATATTTCTTGGCTTTATAGATGTATATTCATTGTATTTGTCTGCTTATTTTTTATGCAGTACTTTAGTTACTTATATTAAAAGCAATTTCCTTCTGAAAGATTTTTAATCTCACAGTTATCTGTAAATATTGGAAACATTATTATAATACATAAACTGTTAAGATCACAAAATACCTTCCACCAGAAAGACTCCAAAAGCAACACAAAAAATAACATATTAAGCCTCCCAACAGCCTTGTGAAATTGAGTAATAGTGCTACATTTGTATTAGAAAAGGGAAACCGGAATGCTTAAAGTTTACGATTTCCTAACAGTCATAAGTGAAGTCCATACTAGAGACATGGACAGAAGTAAAGCTTAAATGCATCACACTTAACTGAGGCATTTAAATCAGGAAGCGGGCTGCTCAGGATTTTCCTGGGGTCAGTGAGGAGAAACAGGGACTTCCACAGGACAGTTGAGACAGCTGTGTCTTCCTCTGGGCTTGCTATGGTCTCATGACACAGCGCTAAGAGATTCTCTGCAGCAAAGAAAACACTATCTTGGGTAACTGCTATTCTCCTGGAGAAGCTGGCAGCCAATGACTTGGACAGGTCCACTCTTTGCTGTGTTAAAAACTGGCTCTAAGACTGGGCCCAGAGTGTGAATGTGAATGGTGCTACTTGAGCTGGTGGCCAGTCACTCATGAGGTCCCCAAGGTTCAGTACTGGGGCCTGTCCTATTTAATGACTTTATCAATGAACTGGATGAAGGCATTGAGTGCATCCTCATTAAGTTCACAGTTTGCACTAAGTTGAGTGGGGGTGTTGATCTGCTGGAGGGTAGGAAGTTTCTGCAGAGGGATCTGGACAGGCTGGAGCTACTGACCAAGGCCAACAGTATGAGGTAAAACAAGGCCAGGTGCTGGGTTCTGCACTTGGGTCGCAACAACAGCGCTACAGGCTGGGGCCAGAGTGGCTGGAAAGCTGCCCAGTGGAAAAGGACCTGGTGGTACCAGTGGACAGCAGCTGAACATGAGCCAGTGTGTGCCCAGGTGGCCAAGAAGGCCAATGGCATCCTGACCTGTATCAGCAATAGTGTGGCCAGCAGGACCAGGGCAGTGATTTTCCCCCTGTACTGGACACAGGAACCTTGAGTGCTGTGTCCAGTTTCAGGCCCCTCAGTTTGAGATGGGTAGTGAGTGGCTGGAGCAGGTCCAGAAAAGGTCAACAAACCTGGTGAAGGGTCTAAAGTGTAAGTTGTATGAGGAGAAACTGAAGGAGCTGGAGAAAAGCCTGGAGAAAAGGAGGCTGAAGTGGGACCTTATTCTCTACAACTACGCAAAAGGAGGTTGTAGCGAGGTGGGGGTTGGCCTCTTCTCCCGAGCAGGAAGTGACAAGAGGAAATGGCCTCAAGCTGTGCCAGGGACAGTTCAGGTTGGAGGGCAGGGAAAAATTCCTCAGTGAATGGGTGGTTAAGGATGGGAACAGGCTGCCCAGGGAGTTAGTGGAGTCACTGTCCATGAAGGTGCTCAAGAGAAGACTGGATGTAGCGCTTGGTGCCATGATTTAATTGATGTGGTGATGTTTGGTCAAAGGTTCGACTCGATGACCTTGGAAGTCTTTTTCAACCTTAATGATCCAGTGATTCTATAATTCTGAGTGGGATGATGCAGGCCTAACATACCCAACCTCACTACTGTTCCCCCATTGGTTGTTTTTTTTTTTTTGTTCCAGGGCACACAGCACTGATTCCTTCCAAACCACATAATGGAATGGGAACGATGAGATCTCAGCACCCTGAAAATGACATGCCATTTACTGTATATCAGTTTCATTTAAAAAAGCTCTCAGTGCTCCAAATGAGATCTCCCACTGGGCATCTTGGTTGGACAGTTCTGATGACTAATAAATGTAACATTTTATTGTTACCAGAAAATTCCTAATTATGGCTGTCATCGCTGTAAATGAACACATTCAGGTCCTACTGAACGTTATGATAAAGCCTTGCCTCCAAGCATGGGAAATATTTTTTTAAGTAATTTGCTACCAAATGTGGCAACATGTGAAACTGTCTTTCAGCCTAATTCCCTGATTCTTCTGCTTCTTAAAAAAAATTAATTGCCAAATAAATTATTCCCCAATAATGTAAAGCTTTCAGGCATTTCCACATTTGAAGTCTTGCCTCTTTCTTGTGGTTTCACCAGAATATTCCAAGGACTTGAGCAATTTGACAAATAAAGCTTTGAAAAGCAGGCATATTTCTGGCCAATAGATTTTTGGGGGTATATAAGCAATTATGGATTTACACTCAAACATGTATTTTCTTGGAGCCAGTTTATTTCCATGAAGTTATTTTTAGTCTTTAAATTTGGCTTTTGTACATATATACTTGCTCATTGAGTAGTACACTAAGGAATCCCACTAATTCCACCCTTTGTTTTACAACATGTTTGTGGGAACTGCACTTCAAATATCGCTAGGATGAGGCTCCGCTTTGGATACAAGAATTCATTGACTCCAAAGCAGAAAGGAGCATACAGAATAGTAAGCAGTCTGTGTCTAGAAGATAAATACAGGTTTGAGCTGGATGCCAAATAGGAAGCTAGTGCCCAGTTTTGGATTAAACTTTCTCACTGTTTCCTTTTAGCCCTGGTCTACCTTGAAAAAGGAAAGGTTTACTGGAAAGCCGTTCTTTACACAGCCGTGTTAGCAATGCTCATACATGCAGACTAGCAGATTCCAAATCCAATGACCACTTTGTGTTTGTGAGTTAGCAGGAGTTCATCATGCATCTCCTGGTTGCACTTAACATCCAAATATCATGTGAACTTTTAGGTCACAGGTTACATTGCAAAATGCCCAATGAAACGTAATTATAAATAAAATGGAAATTTTACTATTTCTTGTGATAGCTCAACTAGGGAAAATTGGTTTCTTAATATGACAAAATTTTCACATACACAATGACCATCTCCATCTGTATATTAATATAAACTTGCCTGATAGGACATTATTACAGCTTTTTAGATCTGTCCTATTCAGGGCAGGCTCCATCACATTTTCACTCAGCTTCACAAGAAGAGTGACATGTAAGGGATTTTCCCATCTTCAGCAAACCATATAAAATCCAAGGCAAAAATCAGCCACTCCACACATATAAGCATCTTATATTTCATTGCAGACAACAGGAGTTAATCCCTGATGGCAAAGACAGCACCAAGAGACAGACTTCCAGTGGAGCCACAGCACACAGTGACAGACACCAGCCTTTCCAAAAGCCATTTTCTTCTATGTAGTGACTGGCTCCCTCAAAACCTGAATCCCTTACCTATTTAAATCCTAGGTGAGCACTTGTGTTGTTACTGTTGCAAAACAAGGAAGTAAGCAAAGGCCACAAAAAATGCCACAAAAAACAATTTATCAAAACCATTGTAAGAGGAAACTTTAGACTATCAAGTGGTTATAGATATATCCCAGAAAAATTGCTCATAACTTCTATCTTTAATGACTGAATCCAGACCATAATTTCATACTTCCTCAGTTGTAGCTGGTAAATAACAGCACAGGTACTTTGAAGGGAAAGGAAGTGGGTTGAAGCTTCTTTTTATTTTTTTTTTTAATTTAAGTGTATCTACCTACTTGTAACACTTACATGTGTTATCTTCTAATAGTATACTATCAATAAGCAATATTTTTAAACTTTTATGGTATTCTGCTTAGATAATGAGCAAGAAAAGAAGGAATGAGTCATGTAAAACTCACTTATTACTGTTGTAACAATTATTACTACCATTTAGATGGCAGGAAAAGTATATGGAACACTCCTCTATACAGCTATCCTGAATGTACACTGAGTCCATCGATACTGTAAGTTCAGCAAGGCAACAGCAACTTCCTAAGCAAGACACGATGATAACATTTCATGTAACTCCTCTTTGGCAATACTTAGACACTGCAACTAAATACCAAACAGTGTCACGTGAGCCGGCCAGTTACTGCAAGAAAGAAAATGTGATGAACTGTTTGTTTTGAACTATCAGTATAAACATATTGCAGAAATGAAACCCAAGTTTAAACAATGGGGAAAGTTATCCGGTATTAAAATAAACAGTTCTAGGAAAATCTCAAAAAATGTTTACCAAGTCATCTTCTTCCATGTATTTTCTGTGCAGAGCATTTTGCCATATGCCTGGTTTTTCAACCAACCCCAGTTACACTGATTATAGATATGCAAATTATAATGGACAAGGCTGGGCCTTAATTGCCTGTAATTGGCTCCCCAAACAAGGGCATTTTTATCTACAATCAAGCTTGAAGATCATCAAAGAAGCAATTTTGAGTTTAAGAAAATTAAAAAAATTTACTTTTTTATGGAAAAGTATACTTGTTTTGTTCCAAGAAATCTGATAGTTTAGATATTGAAGAGTAACATTTTTAAATTAAAACACTAGGTTTAAGCAAGCCATGATTCTTACAAAATTTCATGGTAAGTATTTTTTAAATATCACAGGGGAGCATTTGTGCTGCAAAAATAATTTACCTCACCAAACATTGGCAAGGTAAGTTTTTATTTAAAGTTATATATATTACCTGAAGTAATCAACATAGCTCCTTTCTGTAAGTCAGACTATTTCTAAAATTCTTAAACATTATTTCTGATTATAAGTATTCTCTTCCAGTAACAGACCTACAATTGTTAATTATTCTTTAGTTCGTTCACAGCAGGTGCATTGAAAAATGCCATTTATTGTAGAAAGTTTCGGGGGAAAAATAAATGCAGAGTATAAAAATGAGATGTGAGTTATCTACGTAATATATTCATTACACTAGAGCATTATGCACACTTTGAAAGGAAATGAGTTATGGCTGAGATGCTTTGTAGTGGCAACAGCAACAAAGCAAATTCAGTATTCAGAGATGCTATAAAGGAGCTGCATCAACCTCATTTGTTCAGAGGGAGACATGGCCCTTCACACAGAGAAACTGGTCCTTTCATTCCAAGGAAAACTGACACATGGGGATACATGCATAATCCCAGTTTTATGCTAACCCCTGGGAGCAGGGGGTTGGGGGCTGGGAGGGAAAGGAGGAGGGGGATAGCTCTGCCCTCAGCCAGTTTTACAATCATTGCAGAAGAAAACAGTCCTCAAATATAAACCCCTTTCACTGGGCTTCCTACCTGTTTAATCACTTCCCTCCAAAGTGTGAGAGGACTAACCCTCAGACATTCACACTCCAGAGACTCATATTTCCTCATGTTCAGTGAACAGTGATCTTAGTTCAGTCTCTAGTGGACAAACACAGAATAAGTTAAGTCTTAGAAGCATGATTCAGCAGGCAATTTCCTCAAGTAAAATCATATGTGTATAAAAACAGAAAACAACTTTCCTCTTTTTAGTGCTTGTCTCAGCCTGCCAAGGCACAGTAAAATAATTTCTTTTCCTCTACATAAAACATCCCCTAATTTCCAGCCCTATATTCCCCAAGGCAGATCAAGACATTAAAAAATGAGGGAAGTAGTCTAAAAATTAAATTTTTGGTTATGTTTTCCACACAGAATCTTCTCTCTCTTGCTATAGCCAGATATGCAAGAGAACAAATAATTTACAAAAAAAGAAGGAAATGCTCTCTAAAAATTCTAGTAGAGTTAGGGGGGTAGGGGTGGCTGTATAGGCTTTTTGACATATTTCTCTATTATATACTGTCTGGATGAAACAAAACTTGTAAATGAGATAGGTTAGTAGCAACTATGCTAATATGAAGTGTCAGCCCACTTAGTAAGAGTCATCACTAGAGTTTTATTGATGGTCATTCTTAGTATGAACTTGTGTTGTAGTTAAATCGTGTATCTCTCAAATGGGCACATACAGCAGTTTTCTGTACTGTATTACATGACTAGTTGCATCACTTTATTGTGCAATTTTCTAAGTTTTGCCAGGTCCAAATGCCAGCATGTAAATGGGAATATCACAAATAGCTGTACACGGACTGTTTATTTATTTTAACTGGCCAGCTACCCCAAAGCATTTTCTTTACCAAGGCATGGACAACATCCATGCAAGGTATGTAATTTTACGCAAGTGGGTAATCATGCTGAGGTGAATGGGACTGCTCAGATAAGTGAAATTATTCACATATTTAAGCCTTTCAGACCCAAACTTCATAAAAATAATTACTTCTATTAAGTAACTCCAACACTTTGAAACCCATTTTCCCATTTCTAGGAAAGAATGCACATATACAAACACAAATTGAAGCAGGCTGTTTCAAGACCAGTGTATTCAACATCATTAAAAAGATTTACTGTGAAGTTTTAGAAGTGTGAATGTCTATATATTTTCCTATTTCTTTCCAGCAATCAACTGGGCGGAATAGTATTACAGGATCTGTTTATGAAGGAACAATGATATTCCTAATCCAGTGCCTTTAAATGCTGATTTTTTAAAATGCTCCCTTTTGCTGTCACAGTAGCAGGTATCCTGTATGACATCTGAGCTGAATCTGTGAGCTATAAGTAGAGCTTATAAGAACTTAGTAAGTTCTATTAGTAAAGTCTCTGGAGGATTTTTGTGTTCTCCAAGTCACACACACACATAGTTTCTCGAAAAAAAGCCTTAAGAAGTTGCATCTTTCAGTAAAGCGAAGAAAATTCTGCCCCCAAGAGCAATGTCACTAGGAAGGGTGCACTCTGGCTAAAACATTTGTCTCCTACATAGCCAAAAACTATATAAATCCTTATCACTTCTGTTCTCATAGAAACTAAGGAAGACTTTGAACAGCATAAACATCCCCAAAAAAAATCATTTAGTGAGAAACAAAAAAAGGAAACACTTACTTTTTGCAGCCACTGAGTGTAATTTTCCATCACATGTTCCAGATGTTGCAGTTTCTGGGAAGAGAAATCCTGTTCCACGTGAGGAGCATCTCTCTGAAGAGCATTTGTGTTGTACTGGTCTGTCGTGCTTTCACGACAGTTCCCGTCCTGTTCTGGCAGAATGAAAGTATAGGTGCACTGCCCGTGCTGAACCCGGTTAAATCTTCTCCCACTGGCTTCTGGACCCCGACGCTGGTTAGTACAGCCTACAAGAGCAAGAATCGCTGCCAGGAAAGCAGAGGAAAAGAAAACTGACATGTTATTATAACTTTCCTTTCCTGCTTTAAGAAAAACTTTTTCTTCCTCTTTCTTAAATTTGTTCTTAATTTCTCTTAAAGTCTTTGGAAAAAGGACTGGAGCAGCACACTTTAACAATCAAGCTTGGATAAACTGTTATTTTTTTTTAATTTCACTGTGAGGATAGCTTCCTTAGTTAAAATTGGGAATATTTATTGCATAGTAGTTAAGATTTATTGTTTCCTCTCTGTTACAGTCCAGCATGTAGTCTGCTTTAGTCAGCTGCATATGCATATCCCAGTCTCTTTCCCCTACACTATCTGCTGCAGAACTGCTATTTTCTCTCAGGCTTCAGTGAGTTTTATTAAGGTTGCACTTTCAAGCCAAGCTGGAAGCAAGCAGCCTTTCACAAGATGACTTGACAGGAATGCGTGTATGAGTGCGCCCCTATGCTAAGGATGGCTGATGGCTCAGCACAGAGGGATCATCTTACAAACTGGCTGGATGCATGACCTCAATCATGCATGTCTGCCCAGCCCCTGCTGCATACAACTGCTGGGGGCTTTGGGCGAATTCACGTAAGTTTAATAAGTGAGTCAGTCCACCTTAATACACTTCATATGTTCGCACTGACCTATTAAAATGTAGATAAAGTGTAGAAGTTTGTTGTAATCCCTCTGTAAATATACAAAGCACTGAAATTAAAAATAGTTTCAGTTCTGCTCTGCTCTGTATCTATTAAAGAATTCTAGGTCGGGCGAATGACACTTACAGGAAAAAAAGTTAAGTTTAACCCTCACTAGGTTTAGCTAATTTTCTAAGGCAATTGTGTTTCTTTAACAGTTTTCAGAGAGCTGTTTTACATCATATATTGAAATTAGGGTTGCCAAATAGTAATCAGGAAAGGCAGTTCAGAAGGATAATAATTTTCTGTTTGGTGTCTAAACTAAGGCAACTAATTAAAAACCAGTGAGAGATGGTGACTGAACAATTCCAGACCATCTTCTGTGCTACTGCATACTTATCACCTGCATAACACCAATTTGCAAGTCTATATGGGCTATACAGGCACCCCTCATTATATGTGGAAACCTTCTCTGGGGCTTCTTCCTCAGAATAAGACTGTGCTAACTGCTTAAGAAACTATCTTAAATAATGCCTTTGGTATTTGCTAGAAACAAATAAAAAATGCACAGGTAATAAACAGGATTGGAATATTCATGAAATTCAGAGGAGTTTGGATCTGAGTTCCTGCACTAGTATTTGTTGTTGTTGTTAAATTAATATCAGCCAACGCTAATGTGGAATACTTTGCACAATATTTCCCATGAAAGTAAGTGGTCTTCTAAATAACAATAATGCATCACTAAAAAAACCATCAAGGAGACCTCTTTGCAAAAATACTGAGTGCAAACACCTTCAGTGCTCATGCAATTGTGACCTGTATCACAACTACGATGTCATTCTTAAAGAACTGCCTGGAATATTTAGCCAGGCATCTGACCTGCTCCCATGGAAGCTATTCCTACTCAAACTGCAAAACATTTTGCATCTGGAAAGAAACCACTGCATTTGAACCAATAAGTAATATCCCCTACAATAAAATAGAAAAAATGAGAAATTCTTATCTTGCTCTAAATTTTTTATATATCCAATATAGAGAGAGAAAGAAAAAAAGGGAAGAATACAAAGCAAAAAGCAAAGCATCAATGTTACTGTTGCTTTGAGCAAAATCAGAATATCTGCCCCCCTCTGAACTGTTCAGACCAACTTAGCACTTGTTTTTCTGCTTCTGAAAACCAACTTCTTAGTTTGCTTTCTTCCTTGCATACAGAACTTCCTATAACTCACCACCACCACCAGAACTAATTCTGCTGTGGTTTATTACACTGTCTTTGCAATTATTGTGAAATGTATTTCTAAGATACTTGTTCATCTAAGATCAGAGATGAAAAGGGAAGAAAACTGTAGGTTCAGACACTGATCTGAAGGGTTAGCAAAAAAGCAGCTATACTCCCTCTGAGGCAAAGTGAAAATACCAGAGCACAAACACAGCAACAATACATGCTTTTCTTGCAAGTAAAAAAGAGTACTTTATGAAAGGCCCTCAGAGCAGCTGAAAGTGGGATAGCAAAGGTGGGTGTACAAAGGCTTCCTAGACTTTTAGTTCATATTTTCAAATATGAACACACATTTACACAAATGCCTCATTCATTTTCTGCAGAGCATTTAAGCAACAGATTTATTCAAAGACAAATGTGGAAAAGTGAGATTGCAAATTTACAATTGATATTTTTCAGATGAGGATTTCACAGGAGAGCTGGCTCACTTTGGTGCTGTTACATGGCCCCTTCCTGCTGGCTTGAGGTGACTTCCCCTTCTGTCCCCCATCTTTCTGAGGGATAATAGCCATCAGGACCTTCAAGCACCATGCAGAACTACCAGGCATCTTTGGCATTTGCTTTTTTGTCTCCAGCTTAATTCCCTACCACAGCACCTGCCTCTCAGTCCCCCTACCCCAGGCCCCAAATGGTTGGATCACAGGCAACGTGTGGTTTTCAGGTGTCACAGGGAGCAGGGAGGTGTGGCAGAGCCATGCAGCAGCCAGAGCATCTCCTACCAGCACACTGCACTCAGGCTTCCTTGCTGAAGAGAATCAACTCCCCCCACCCGTGCACAGTCCACATATGTGTTGTAGGAGTAGTGCCTCTGAGACATCTTGTGTCCAAACACGCTGGGCCTCATGCAGAGGCGAGGAAGGGATGTCAGGACTCAGGTGGAAACCCAGGAACCATTCTGTCACTCCTAGTTTGCAGCCTTTCCAGCACACAGGGAGACACAGAAAGGGATTCATGAATTGTGATCACCCCAAGACAGGGATGCACTTAAATATTTTCAAGGGTTCCTTGAGATGGCAGCAGCTCTGTTGGCAACATAGAAACTCAGCAAGCTTTAGGGCTGCTCTGGCTGACCCCAGAGTCACAGCTATTCACCAGGGTCCCTAACTAGAATCACAGACATTCCCAGTCCTGTAACACAGGGACCAGCAAGGTCAGCTTGCTGTTTTCCCAAACACAGGGCAAAGTCGTCTTGATAAACACATTGGACCAGCCAGACCAGGTTCAGTTTGCACTCCTCCCTGACACCCTCATGGTTCCCTGCATACACAGGCAGAAGTGCAACAACTAGTACTGAAAAAATCTTTCTTCCAGATCTACAGATTATTCCACTTAATTCCACATTGCAATTTTATAAGGAATTCCATTTTATTTAAGGAAAACAGATTCAGAAATAAGAAGAGTTTTTATTTTCTGAAGTTCTCTGTTCCTATTAAGGTGTTTTTCTTTTCAAAAACAAACCAACCAACCAGCCAAACAAGCCGTCCTGCTCAAGAATTTCAGTGTTTTGATGTCTTATACCTGATTTGATAAATGTACAGTTTATTATTCCAGTACCATGTGATCTATGTGACATGTCCCAGCTTTGCAAGAACTGAAAATTTCAGTGAGATGAGGAAAAAAATAGTTCTCACAGTTCAGTCAAAGTCACTGTGGGTATTTCTGCAGGACCTTACATCATATTCTACAGATAAAATCTAAATGATCTGCCCAGGATTGCACAGTTGCTCAACCAGAAACTGAGCAGGGATGTGTTTAAAAGTCTCTTTATTTTCCTAAGACCACTTCCTCCATCTCAATGATTAGTTTCATATTCCTTGAACTTTTCCTTTGGTGTAACAGGGAAGGGATGGATCCAGAGGCTTCCTTCCCAGACCATGCAAAGCCTCATACCCATTGTTTATTTAATAGCTATGCAAAATACTGTAGCTCACTATGTAATCAATCCTACAAGGCAAAATAAATGGGAATTCAACATCCAGATAAAGGTAATATTCACATGATATTGGTTCCTACATATCTAGAATTAATGCAATTTAGTGGCTTTTACCAATACATATGCATGCTCAGAGTTCAATTATAAATTCTAGGAAACCAGATGAGTTGCAATAAGGTTGCATCATGTGACACAGAGTACCTGGAATTACTCCAATTCAGCTTCCCCGGTGTATATGGGAAATCAGCACGGATTGTCTTCTGAGTACAGGTATAATGAGCAAGATTTTCTCTCTCAGTAAACCAATAGTAGAGCACAAAATATTTATTCTTAGCGTAGCGCATTCCAAAGAACCTCATTCTACCTATACCAATTCCAGCAAAAAAAATGGGATCTTAAGTCCCACAACCCTGGCTTGTGTGCTAATGCTTCTCCAGTTACTTCAGTGGAGATGGTCCCACTTATTCGTAGCACTGAGACCAGAATTGGATGGAAGATACTGCCTGACCCTACAAAATCCAGACAGTATTGAAAGCAGATGAAGGGGAAGACTTACTTACCGTGCAATAACACTTTCTCCTACTACCCATATGCTTTCTTTTCTTATTCTCCAGGGAACAAGCAAGTAATCATCTTAGATAAATTTCTTCTCAGGGCTGAAGTTTGTATACTCACATGTGCATACTTAAGGCATGATCCCACATAAAACTGCTTGACAGATTCTTCCTTCAAAGGAACACAGTGATGGGTGTTCAGTCACGCTGCAGCCCAGCCCAGCTCTTCCAGCATTTGATTTCACACCTGAGAACAAGCAAACAGCTGGGAGCATTAACAGAGTGGCAAAAAGCAGCTTTTTGGAGAAAATGGTGGTTCACAGAAACATCTGAGCTACAGTTTGTGCTGTACAACCTGTCTGAATTTTGTCTCACACAGAGGCTTTATTGGATTCTTTCCAATATGTTGGCAGATGAGAGAGGTAGATGTTTCCTAAAAACTCATTTTCATGATGTTCTTATATTCGTAAACAATCTTTGAGCTTATGCATGTAGAGACAAAACACATGGATTAATTCTGTTGAATTTTCTCTCATTCCCTGGGGAAGGAGGGAATGTTACAAGCATACTCTTGTTACCTGTTTAGGGTGTTTTGTCCCTTATTTTCAAAATTTCTGGATACTTGAGTTATTTTCAAAGACCAACCCCCAACCCTCAAAGAGGAGGATACACAGTAATGGAACCCAGTGGGTATGATGTTTTTGTTTCAAAAGGATAAAAATATATGCCCTAATCTAAAATGCCTGATGAGAAGTCCAACAGTGATCTTCCACTGTAAATCCTAGGCAAAACCAAACAACTGTCTGGTTTTAAAAGAAAGATATTTTGTATGCCTACAGGCGTTTCAGTGCTATCGTGTGAATGTGCCTTCTGTTGCAAATTAATTGAAAGTGCAGTTTGGTGGAAATTATTTATCAGCAGTGTTGTCTGGTTGAATGGTTTACTTATTCTGTGAATTATCTCTGTCTCTTAACACTCACCAGGGAAAATACAGGGGACAAACAACAATCCATTGGTGCATTACCTTCAGTTCCTGACTTAATTTAACATGTAGCCTCAAGTGCAGTGCTACATGTGCATCTGCTCTTGAGGTCACAAAGCAGGAACCACAATTGTGTGATTTGCCTATGAAAGGAATAATTGCAGTCCCCTAGTCAAGTGTAAATGAAAAAGATTATTCCAAATACTGGTAAAAGTTGAACACTTAACAAGAAGAAACCCGCTGAACTTTCTTCAGGTTCTATGGACTAGCAAATTAACATCTTTCCTTTGGAGTCTTAACTCTTAAATTCTTAAGATTACAGCATTCTTCCCTAATGGAAAGCAAAATTCTGATTCAGGTGCTTAAAAAGCCTTGTTCATGAGGAGCACCGATACATAATTGTTTGAGACAAAGGACAAAATATTGGTGGCAAAATCCCTCACATTATCCATAGAAGAAATAGGGTATCTACCTACCCTTCCTGAGCAGGATGTTCCTGTGAGCTCAGTCTTTCTGTCCTATCAGAAAGTCTTATCCTCACAGGCCTCTCTGTAGCTCAGAGCTTTCAACTCAGCAACTGCCGCAAAGAGGAAAATGGTGCCACTGACAAGGATGGTCAGAGCATTTGGAGGTGAGCCTCAAATATAAATCCTTCTACTGCCTGATATGGAGAGAGGCAGGAATCAGACTCATCTTTTTGGGTTTGTGTATTCACAGCAAAGCATGTGTTCATATTCTGATTTCTTCGGCTGGTTGAGGCACATCAGCCAGACTCACCATCAACCTCAATGACACCCTGAGCCACCAGCTGCGGAACAGTCTTTGCTGCTCTACATATTTAAAATTAAAATGTAAAAACTTCTCTTTCTCATAGAAAAGGACATAAATCCAGGTCAGTTCTCAGTATTTTTGTTATGCAAGAACTTAACCATCTGGCTAAAGTACAGGTAGAAAAAATATAGCCCCACTACATGAAATGTAGATAGGTTTTTCTGATTAAGACTGTTTTTCCTAAAATTTTTACCTAGAATAGACTTATATAAAATAATCCACAGGAAATTAATTTTATTGGATATAATTCTGTAGTAGAAGTGATGAACATCAACTTTTTCTCTTGAGATTCTGTGGAGACCTGATTAAGTTCTACATAGTTTTTGAAAAAAGCCTGCAAATCAAAGGCCTGGAAAAAATGGCCTGGAAGAGATGTAATCTGTACACCAAGAGGCAAAGACAAAAAAGCTGCAGAGAATGCACCAAATCCTTATTTTACAAGTTTCTGTGAAAAATCTGGTATTATCACTTTCCTAGAGCAATCGTAACACATCTTCTGCATTCAGTCAAAAGAAGGATGAAACCCTTAACCCTTATAATTAACCTATGTTAATTACAACTGTCTTTTGATGCAGCTGTAAACTGGGAAAACAGGATTAAGAGTTTGGATTGCTATTCTTGTTTGAGTTCAGCTTTAAAACAGTTAAATTGTTTTATACATCTGTTTAAAATGAGAATGTGACAAATGCAATGATGTTTCCAAAATGTATTTCATTTAAAATGAGACATTGAGTCCCAAGAGTGAGCAATCTCAATTTTGCAGCTTTTTGGATTCTCACCCATGTTGTATTTTTCAATAATGGCAAAATTCAACTCCATGTGTTCTCTCACCATTCATCCAGCTTATCTTAACTTTTTGGCTGGCGTTTGACTCTAACAGGAGCAGGAGAAGCCAATAGTAATGATATTACCCAATGCAGGCAGCCCAGTCTTCCAGCATTCAGGATCACCTTGCTGGTACTTGTTCTGGAGAGGATAAATAGTAAGAAAGGAAGCAGAGAGCAGAGCACAAACAATATAGATGTTTTTGACATGGACAATAGCAAGATTTATAGCATAGGCAACCTAGCTTGGAAGCTACAGAATTCCCAGCTGAGAGGAAACACTTTAAATGCAGTAAATGGAACAAACCCAAAAATACTGACTATGTTCTTCTAGAACCTGGTGAAAGACAACATAAAGTTGCATTTCTGTTGAAACTACAGGAAATATAAACTCACCATGACTATGTGAACCTATCACAGGTCTGACAAGCTCAGATTTTGAAAAAAAAGTCCTTAAAATCTTACTGTTTTCTCTGTAAGAGAGTCAGAATGTAGAGTTCTTTTTCCTACAGGACCAATAGATTATATATCTATGTTACTACATGCATTTTCAGGAATTAAGTCAAATACTGATGCATCACTTTGATAGCAAGACTGCCATATTGGACTTCCGTCTATCTAGACCCTTGAAGTCCCTAAGACCATGACAGCTTCCTTACACTCAGTCTATTTATTAACTCATTCCCAGCAGCTAAGAGTTAGGTATTGGGTGACAGATACAGCAGAGAAAAAGGCAGGAATATGTCACCAGGAATCTGAGGTATAAGAGGTAAATAAACAGCAGTGTAGCCATGGAAAGGGAGAGACACAGAGAGACAGTCTGGAATTAGGAATTGCAAGTATATCTTATTTAAGAAGGTGATTTATAAATAAAATATCTCTTATATTTTATAGTGTACTTTTCTTCCCACACCTATTATTTATTTTTGCAAACAGCTTCTGGTTTCACATTCCATATGTGTATACGAGGCAGAGCCTTGGCTTTCTGTGCGACATTCTGGCAGCATCCCCATAATACCAAAATTCATCATTAACTAACTAGAAACCTCAATCAACTGGTCATAATTATTTTAAGAGACCAATCAGCTTCTCCCCAACTGTATGTGTCATTTTTAATTAGGAAACAAGAAGCAAGACAACACAAATAAATAGCAGTGAGGCAAGAGGCTAGCTATGGTTTGTGAGCAGCTTTCTGTGGAATGGCACCAGCAAGGCACACCAGCTGCACCGCACTAAATAGCCTCACCCCGTCCACGTGTCACACGTCTTGGATGAAGTACAGGATGCTCTCATCCTATACTTAGACAGCAAGCAGTCATAATTTTATGTGGGAGAAACGTTTATCTAAAATTGGCTCTGATTAATTGGCCTGCTGGAATCAAGTCATTAATAGAAGTCAGAGGCAGTATTTTTGAACAGAGTTGGAAAACGAGATAGGAGTCTGTGTCCTGGGGACTAGAATATTCCTAGTACCGAGGCTCAGGCATTGTACTACCTATCTCTAACCAGCCCCATGGCGCAGACATCTCCATGTCACACTGCAGTCACAGGGAAGGAGTGCTACCTTCCCCTCAGAGATTCCCTCTAGCCCTTTTGTACAACCTGCCCTGGCACACATGCCCAGTGTTGTGTGCAAAACTCACTCCACAGGATGCTGTAGGATTGTGGTTCCCTGCAGAAAGCAAGCTTAGCCACACTGTTTGAGGTTGGCACCTATAGCAGGCAGCCAGAACATATGTACCATGCTTCCATTCACACTGAAGATCTCAAAATGCCCAATCACTAAGCCATAAAGATGGAGATAATAAATCGAATTACAAATATCTTTGGGTTTCCCTAACGCCAGTGGCCATATAAATGCCGTAGCAACTGTATTGAATCCAAACAACATGTTCAAGTATAATGAGATTTGCAGCCAGTTCTTCAGCCACTTCTGTGAACACAGGACAGTGTAGGGCCTGTGACACCTGCTACTTCTGCTGCTGGTGTATCCCTTGGAAAACCAGCTCTGAAAAATGAGCACCAGAGCCTGGACTGTGTCCTCAGGAACATGTGTGCTCAGGCCCCAGTTCACTGGAGTATCAGTATCTCAGGCTACTGCCTGAGAGCTTCATTTCAGCTGTTATTATATGAATAGAACATAAAATGGTTTGAAGTACAATATTTAAAAATGAACATTTTCTTCTCTGCGTACAGCACTCACGGTATATCTCAGATACATTAACCCAGGGTACTCAAATGACCCCATCCCTCCAATAGTGTGTAACTCAAAGATGAACTCTTCATTCACTTTGATCACCATAAACCCATCAGCACATTACTAGACATTTAACTACTGTATGCCAATAAAAATGTTGTTTAAACTGTTAACTGCCTGTTTAAAGCAGTAATTAATCCCCAAGATCAACACCTTCAAAATTACTGCCACAGGGCATAGATAAATATTAACCTTGGCTCTTAGGGAGTGTTGGGCTCATGACCTGGGACCTACCTCACTCTTGGTAGTTTAGGGTTTTCTCCCCTGGTTTGCCATTGAGATGTTGTACAATTCTTAGGGGGAAAAAATTCAAAAACGTTATTCTATTTTTAGCATACTTGGTGTAACCTTCTAACTCAGAATGTGGAGTTTTCTAACTGCAACTTTCTCTGCATATTTCCTGTGAAATAATTAAACCCCATCCTTTGGATAAGTTAAAAATAATCTTGGTGTAATGATGAAGACTGGGTGGGGCACAACTTGTAGAAATCCACATTTTTCCTTCTAAAATGATGAGCATCCCTCTCCTGTTTGGAGACTGTGCTCAGCAGATGCCCACTGAACATTTATCAGCCAGGCATGACGAGATAGGTCCCAGCGCAAGAGCCAGCTTTGTGGCACTGAGTTAATTTGAGCTGTAACTGCTGGAACAAGAGAGCAGGAGGCAGAGAAGAAATACAGTAAGCAGGAGAGTAGATAGGTCTGTATTACTGATAGTAAAGTACTTTGCATCCCTTGTATGAGAGGTAAAAAAATCAGGTGTTTATAAAATCTCATTAATTCAGTCATTTTAGTAATTTATACAGCACTGTTATTGTACTTTATAAAAAGTAGCATCTGGCCAATAATACTTTTTACATATAAAATCATTATTTGAAAACAAGTGGCTAAATGAGGACAAATTTAACCATCAAAATTCTAAGTACAGCTTTGAAGATGTAAACCAGATCCAAGCAAACCAGGCTCTGTGAAATTTTTATGATATAATGATATAATCTTGCTCTTTAGATTCTGAAGTGTATAAAAGAAATATCCTGTACACAGATTTTTCATGTGCCCTAGCTACACATGCATCCAAGTCTGAAGTGCCATGAACTCAGGTTCCCTTCATTCCCTACCCCACACGACACTAAGTGGCTGGACCACTTATAAGGGATGAAATGCAGAGTGCAGTGACATCTGATGTGCCACTGCTTACTCCACGCTTTGTCAATCTGTTTCTGCAAGTTCTCTATTGCTCATTTGGTATTTTTAAATAAATTTTTTGGCAAGTATGGAACCATCACTCAGAATGCTGCCACAGGCTATAAGCAAGTATAAACTCACCATTCCTAAGATACACGTGAAGGTAGTTGGACGTGCAAAGCAAGACTGTGAATCTGAAGGCACTCCCTGTGCACCCCTCTGGAGGAAGGGAGGGTGTCAGGCTTTGTCTAGTACAGCAGAAGCAGACAGAAAAGTCTAGAGGAAATGAGGAATGCTGGGGAAGTTGCAATGTCACGTTGCCATCATACTGTTTTTCTGGCTTTTTTGAAATAAATTACACATTCTATTTATGTTCTGCTGAGGCATGTCAATGTGCAAGGTATAAGCATTAGGAGCTGCCAGTTTTTCTACCCTGTGCTGCTCATGAAAGAAATAAAATGCATACCACTCTTCCAAAATTTCTATAGCAGGAGCTATCAACAATTTAAATTGTGAAAGTTGCTTTGTGCCATGCTGTTTTCATACTACCTGTGACAAGTGAGATTTTCTTTTTTCAACAGCGTAAGAAAGGTCTCGAAGACTTGAATGGGAGCATAAGCAAATATAACACAGAGCAGAAGTGATATTAAACACTCTAAAGCAAAGCAATCTCTCTATTAATAAAATGTGAAGGAAACAAAATAATAGCATAGTTACTATTTTCTTTACATTGTTCCTTTAGATTATCCCATTCTCTCTGTTTTCTGCAACACTTTCAAAGTTTAAACTTCTTTTCCTCAGCCTTTCTCAGTGTGTCTTTCTGCCATATCATTTACCAGAATTAGATCCTAGGAAGTACATCATTCCTAGAAGCACAGGACCTCAGAAGAAAGGGGGAATCTAAAACCTGAAGAAGCTCAGGAATATTCGCTTATAGACAAAAAAAGGAACAAAAAAATTTTAAACAAAAAAAATAAATTCTTCCTCTAATACTTTTTCTCATGTTTTTTTTCAATTAGTACACAATTAAAACATTTAGCTGAGAATAAGATGAGAAGTGGCTTCACCTTTGCATAAGACATTAGACAAAACAAAGGATATTTGAACTCAGTAGACAGATCTGTACTGTTGGGAAGATTTCAGCTGCACAGTGCAGTCTTCTTTATTGACACGAGATAAAAGACTCAGTTCAGACTGTAATCCATATAATTTACAGAAAGACAACCATCTGGCATCCGGACACCTCGCGATCTGCTCTGAGTCACTTTTCAGTCAAACCATAGTGATGCAAGGTGCTTGAGCAGCAAGTTTGAAGCTGCCTGTACTAAATGATTGGTCCATTTGACTAATGTGCTGTGTGAATGTTGCCCAAGATATCTAATTGATCTACTAAAGATCATGGCTGATAAACGTCTTCAAGTGTAAGGGAGCTCAAAAGAAAAAGGCATTCTTTTATAGGAAAGAAGCTGGATCCTTGTGTTTAGTGCAGTCAAAGACTTCAGATGGAAAGTACCTTACAAGTTTCTGACTCCAGATGGAAGGCACTTTTCTCTGCAAAGTATTTAAGCAACATAAATGCATGTATGGCCTTTTTCTTTGTGTTTTGGCCTTATTTTGGTTGGGTTATGGGTTTTTGGCTTGTTGGTTTGGGTTTTTTTTTTGTTTGTTTGTTATGCTTTAAAACCTACTTATTTGTCAAAAGCCCTGTGCAAATGCTACTTGTATGTCACAAAGGCAGGAGGCAAGTATTATGATTCCCCGATCTAAAAAACACTGATGATGTGGAACATCCCTTAAGAAAGGAGAAAGAAACAAATAGAAAGGAAACATAACTAGGCTGTAATTTTGCAATAGGTTCTGTTATAATCAGCCAGTGTATTTTCATATAGATAAATATTTCCTCAGATGAGCGAAAAATAGTAGTGTTATATGAAACTGGAGGTCAGGAAGCTACTGGGAAGCTGAGGTGAGATTCATGTCTAATCTCCCATTGGTGGGAGACTTCCACTGGTGGGGGATTTATAAGAGAAGAGGGTTTCTGCAAGTATGTTGCCTGTATATCAGCACCTCTATAGGCAGATGAATATCATAGCAAAGCAGTTCTCATTAATGTTAAATCACTACCACCCTTCTTTTTCAAAAGGGTAAAAGAAAACTGAAGTGAGAACGTGATGCTTGTGGGTAGTTTGGCCTAGAAAAAAAAAATCCTATGCTTTGTAGTACAAGAGTCTTTTCTAAACAAAGAAGTTTTGAGCTAAATTGATTATGATGGGAAAATCATTATTAGAATCCACACAACAAGAGAAATCTAAAAACAGAAAGCAGCAGTCCATTGTTCAGCTCTTCAGCTTTATGCTACTGCTCTATATTTAGGCACCACCCTGATTTAATAACCAAAGAAGAGGACAAGGATCACCCATGATGGGACCTCTTACACAGATTCTACCACTAGAAAAAAAAGTCATTAAATTGTTTAAAAAAGATAAAGGTAGGTAAGCTGTATTTAAGCAGATACAAAATTGAACAAGATACTCATACAATATATTTCGTGTTCACGTAAAATTTAAGTTATGCAGTGGAGGCATATTTATAATTTTACTCTGGAAAAAAAATAACTCAAATCCCCTCTAGAATATCCACGCTTGTAGGAGAGGCTACTTCAAAAAAACAGTTTCAGTTTTCATGCATCTACACGGGCTTTTGGAATATGTTTCAAACCAGAGGAAGTCCCAGTCACTGCAGCAAAATCCAGATTGCCAGAAGTTAGTTTGATCTCTACAGCACTGTGACTAGTACATTTTTGCTATATATTTGAATCATAGAATTGTTTAGGTTGGAAAAAAACCTCTAGGAGCGTAAAGTTATCCCCGCACTAAGTCCACCACTAAACCATGTTCCTGAGTTCCATGACCACAAGTCTTTTGTATACATCCAGGTTGGTGACTCAGCCACTTCCCTGGGCAGCCTGTTCCAATGCTTGACAGTACTCTCAGTGAAGAAAGTTTTCTTAACATCCAGTCTAAATCTCCTGGTGCAACATGAAGCCATTTCCTCTCATCCTATTTCTTGTTACCTGGGAGAAGAGACTGAGCCCCACCTCGCTACAACCTGCTTTCAGGTAGTTTTAGACAGCGATAAGGTCCCCTTTGAATCTGTTTTTCTCCAGACTGAACACCCCCAGCTCCCTCAGCCACTCCTCATGAGACTCGAAACAGATGTTTGAAATTCCTGTTATGTTCTGATCCAGTAGGGTGGGGGTGTTTGTTGGTTTACTTATAGACGTTAGAAGAACAGTGACAAAGTGATTCTTTCCCACCGTGTGAGCGGTTCCTAAGGCTGATAAGCTGCTGGTATGCCGCTCGCTAGCTGCCGATGTGCTCCGGGGGACGCCTTTCCCGCCGCCCGCTCCGGCCCCGCTCCGGCCCCGCTCCGGCCCCTGCGGTCCCCGGCCGGGGCTGCGGGCGGAGCGCGGGCCCCCCCTGCCGGCCGCGCCCGGCACTGCCCGAGGACAGCAGGGGGCTGCGCCAGCGGCCGGCGCGGGCCGCGCTCGGCAGCGCCAAATCCGCGCCAAATCTGCGTCGCCGGCGCGGCAAACCCCCCTGCGTTTGGAAACAAAGCGTCTAGCGACAATGTTTTGAGGCGCTCCACAGAATCCACAGGTTCTGTAGTCCAGCTGACCACATTCGCCGGCTGGAAATGCGGCTGCAACGGCAAAAGAGTGAGAGCACGGGGCACAGGCCAGCCTGGGCACGGGGCAAGACGGCAGAGGTCCCGTCCCGAGCTTACCCCTTCCTTTAGTAAATGCCGTAAGTGTATCCTAGGGTCCACGAGGCCAATTTCGGAATAGATGCAAATATCACTAGCAGATCACTAGTAAAAATAAATCCTTTTAATGACCTGTAGGTCATAGGAAATTAATCCTCCCTTTTGCTGTATATTTTCCCTAATTTTCTCTCGTTTTCTAAGCAAAGTTTAAAAAAAGGAGATTAAGAAACAGAGATTTATATTCAGGTTGCCACTGAAACCTACATGTTGGCTCATTGAAATTTTCTGCGTGTAATTGCCAACTAAGAGAGACTACTGATTGAGCTGATTACATGGGAACAAGATGCCTAGAGAAGCTGTAGATGCCCCAACCCTGAAATTGTTCAAGATCAGGCTGGATGGGGCTTTGAGCAACCTGGTCTAGCGGAGGTCTAGTGGATTGCCCATGGAAGAGGGGTTGGAACTAGAAGATCTTCAAGGCCCCTTCTCTACACATTCTATGATTTTGTGAAATTCTGTAAAACTAGTTTCCCACTTCAATTTTTTTCACACTACTACGTACTTCATTGTCAAAAGTATTTTAACTATTGTTCCCTCCACAATGTTCAAAGCAGAAAATTTTCTAAAATTAATCATTATACCAAAATGTGATTTCATTATTAGAGGCTGTCTTAACAGACATATTCTTCACAAATGAAAATAAAACTAAACCTCTCACTCGGTCCAGGAAATGTCATATTTCTGGCATTAGCAAAGGTTTTTGTGTTTAAAATGCCCTGTATAAATGATAAATCAGCTTCACAGTAGGGGGGAAATCTTGAAGTCATTAAAGTTCATGAAATTTTTTCCATGGAACTAGGTTTTTCCCTAAAAATACTTATGCTACTTTTTCAGTAACTCCCTGACTGCACAGTCTTACAACACACTCTACTGCAGCCTTGGTAAAAGGATCTGGGCTTGGACCCAAGCCTCAATCTCTTATCAGACTAATTCTACTTGTTTCAGTCAGCTGTAAACAATTGATACCATCACTGAAAAGTGCAAGAAATCTGTTATAAATAATATTATCTGTCCTTGGAGAAATGTCATTCTCCCCTTTACACACAACACTGACCTATATGTAATCTTAAACTCCATGTAGCGACATTAGCATTTCAGCGTGCTCAAAACTCAGAGCCCATATTGCTGTGTGTGGTGTGTGACAAACACACTCAGCCCTCTCCTTCCTAAAGAAAGAAAGGTCTCAAGCTCCAGTTCTGCAGCTCCTTACGCCTACACAGGTCACAAGTGAAGGCACAGGAGGTGCGGGATGTTTGTGAACAAGAACTGGCCCAAACAGACAGATTGCTTCAGACTGGCTCAAAGTAGTTGAGCAACAGCAGAGAGCTCTTGATGTCCCTACAGTTTTACAATGGCAGCATTCATGCACGTTTGTACGGAATTCTGCTGTGACTTCTTTATCCTTGTGACTTGCATAAAGATCCAAACATCTTTAACTACAATGGTTTACATTTCCTATCAGGTGCAAAATGAAGCAAGAATAGTCATTGAGAGCAAAAGCAGAAACAGGGTAAATTATATTTAGATATTTATGACCTGGTAGCTTTAATACTAACTGAAATGCTCGAGTAGGTGCCAATGTAAATTTGCACCACCAAAACTTCACAAATACAAGTAGAGTGAGAGAGGAAGTGTGTGTCTGAAGGGTGTGATTATGAATCAGTCTATGCCAGTCTGATTTGCTATGCAAAGCGTAGCAAGTACCGAAATTGCTGTTTCTTAATAGTGTAGGGAACCACATGCAAGGTCCAGTTGCATGGCAAGTGATTTCAAATCCTTCATAGTGATTTAGAAGAGAAAGTCAACAACAATTTGCTTGTATGAAGGACTCATAAAAAAGCATGAAGTTCTACAGTGTAGGCTACAGCTCTTCTGACACTTAGTTCTGTGCAATAATCATAGAATCATAGAATCATAGAATCTGCTGAGCTTCCTGCCATTTCCACGAGTCCTGCCCCTGGTTGCAAGAATGAAGATATTGGTATCTGCCCCTCCTCTTCCCCCCAAGAGGAAGTTGTAGACTACAATGAGGTCTCCCCTCAGTCTCCTCTTCTCCAGGCTGAACAGACAAAGTGATCTCAGCCACTCCTCATATGGTGTCCCCTCAGGGCCCTTCACCATCTTCATCGCCCTCCTTTGGATGCTTTCTAATAATTTAACGTCTTTCTTATATTGTGGTGCCCAAAACTGTGCACAGGGCACAAGGTGAGGCCATACCAGTGCATTTACTCAGCTTCAGTGATACAGTCAGCATATGGAGAGTTTAAAAAAGAATAAATAGAAGATAATTATAATTTAAATGTGTGTTTACTTCTTGCAGTCTAAAATAGCACAGTCCCTCATATGGAAAAAACATGAACAAATCTACTTTTTAGAAGTTCAAGAAATAATGGAAGCTATTAAAAAACCCCAAACCTTAAGTATGAAATACAGAAAGAGAAACTGCAAAGGAGACAAGAAATTATTTATAAAATTTTTATTCAATTCTGCCTAATTTTTATAAGGTTTCTTGAATACTTAATATTATTATGTCAATGTTATGTGAAATAGCTCTATTATATATGACAATGCAAGAATGGATTCCCTCATGGTTGTTGTGTGCGTAGGACACAACTGTCACACCTAAAGAAATTATGGAGTGGTTTTAAAAATGTATCCTCTTCTCATTAACTGTAAGCCTTTAAAATCACAAATATATGTCTCTACTACTTTCACCACATATTGAAACTTGCTATTTATATTTTTATGATGGCCAAACTACAGTAAATATTAACATACTAGCATTCAATATGTTTAACACACTAGCATACTTAAAAAGTTGATTCTTTAATAGTGCCATCTGAAAAGTATTTATAGGAGAAAATAATTTTGAGTACCTAACTTCTCTATAAAATTAGGTTTTCTAAAAAAAAAGGAAAGATGATGTTAAGTGTTTAAATTGTAAACTTGCAATTTTCATACGTTTTTCTAACACTTACAGTGTTTGCATGCAACACTGGCAGAAGACCACAGACAAATAGACTTGTATGAGATAACTCTATTAATTTATAGAGTAGCCCTGAGAAACTACTTGAACAAAAGAAAAAAAAAAATAGGCGTTAATTTCACTTCCATTTTCACCATTTTCCACTTTTTATTTTCACCAATAAAAATAACATTTTATTATGTTAAAATCAGGGATATTTTGTATAATGAATGATCGAATTACTTACGAAAAAGCTTTGATTATTTGCATGTGGCTATAGTTACTTTGTTTCTTGGTTTCTCTGTTAGGAAGGTAGAAGGGATCGCCTGGGTCATCACAGAAATTTCTTTATTTGTAAGAAGGGAGGCAAGTACCGCATGCATTTTTTAAAACATCCAAAAACAAACATCAAAACTGTCTTCTCTAATTACATACTTTCAAACACATTTGGTCTGAGCAGTAACTAATACACAATCTTGTTTTATATATATATATGTATATATATATATATATATATGTATGTCTGTGTCTGTTATTTATGCAAATATAAATATATTCAAAAATATACACAAACCTATGCGAACATATGTATCTAAATAAAATAGGGTATTATATATAATGGTATTTCATATATATAGTTACAAACCCATGTATAATGGAGGTACAGATATAAATGCTTTGGCTTTGCATCTCTCTTGGCATCTCTGTGGCTTTGCATAGCCTGTTGCTTGTGATTTCTGCAGCTCTGTATTGAACACCTCTCTCAGGAGACAGGGGACAGATTTCACATACATTTCAAAAGCAGCCTTCAGTGAAGATCAAATCTCAAATGGAGCTACAGAGCCCGCGTGCCCTCCTGACCCCTCAGTTTGCCTGGTAACATCTGTAGGCAGTGCATCCTGAATGAGCTAGCACCCAGTTTTGAGGATGCAATTACTTCATTTTGGAACAATCTGCAAGGAGTGCCTTTCCTTCTTGCAGTTCCATTAGAAGCCAATAATTCAGCTTTCTCTTATTTTCTGTTTTCATTGAGGCTCTTGGTAAAAGGACATTCCTGGTGTTGGAATTCCAGAACTAACACTTAATACACTGAGGGCAGAAACGCTTTTTTCACATAAAGAGAAATTTCTTTTAGTATTTTAATTTGTTTAAATTGTTATTGATACATTTAATACATAGTCAATGAAGACATACCCGGCTTTCCATTGCTAACAGGAGCAGTTACACTGACATCTTAATATATCATATCAAAGACCTATACCATTATCTCAAATAATTACATTAAAAATTGAACTTTTTCTACACAATTAACAATACATTATTTTATTATTTATTATTTATTATTTTAGGGAACAGCACAGGATATAATAAATAGATTTTCCAATAATGTTATATTATCGTGTATGTGCATTACATTTTTAAATAACACAATAAATGCTAAATGCTTACTAGTTTAGTTATATATATTAAAATAACTGCCTACATTGATATGTGAATTATTTTTAAGTAGTGATATGTAGCAGTTGGAAAGTCTTCCTTAAAGATATACTTCTGTAAAAGTTTTGAGTGACTGAATTGCTTGAGAGAGTTACAGTCGGCCCACAAATACTTTGGAGTTTAAGGGAGGCTATAATTGTTAGCTAAGATATCTGCTGCAAATTGGTTAAGCATCCGGTGATTAAAAGCTCTTTGAGGTCTACATGTAAGTGCTCAGTGTGAGTATTGCTCCTCTGCGTTACACAGCCTCGGTATATTTGTGATAACCCTTTACCAGGGAGATTTTCACTGTACTAAACCTGGAGACCAATTAATTGAAAACTTTCAATGCCTGACAGATAGTTTAGAAATGTACCAGACCTCACCCTAATGTCTCACTGAAAACATTTACTTGTGACACATTATGATGATCTTCTGGCCATTCTGTGATTGTAGCAGCAATAAGGACGCTGTGCCTTTTCTGCCAGGGCCTCGAGAAAGTAAATAATCAGGAGGCTTTTTCTTCATGTTTCTTCAATGTTACTTATTAGAAGAAAACAATAAACTCTCTAATAAACCGAGGAGAAATATTTAGAATAGATAACATGTATCCTTTCAGAAACAAACTTTGCTATTACTGTGCAGCTAAAGGGAGACATAAGCCTTAGCAGGAACTTGAGCAGTTTCTCTCTCCACATCAAGTGCTTAAAGGCTTTTGGTCTTGAAACAAAGACATGAAAATTTTGAAGTAAAAGAAACATAGGTTTATTTTTTAAGTTGTGCATAGGAACACAGGGTTTCAATGTCTGTCCTTCTCAAACCAGGTGCTGCTCCAGGACTCCAGAAAGGAGGATTTGGGGGGGCTTTACTGAATAGAGAAATTCTTCTGTGCAGCAGTTCCAGACAGGAATGATATTTTAAGGACCAGAAGTACTGTATCAGTACAAATAAAGAGAAGACTTCTCACATTTTGGATATCACAAGCAATCTAAAATCAAGTGTGGATTTACCAGGATGAGAAGCCTGCCCTTCAAATGCTGGTAAACCAGGAAAGGTACTCATAAACAGTATCTGCTGTTTGCTCATATACTTGTGCTAAACAGGTAACATAAAGGCACAAAAACCCTACCGTGTGATAATTATCAAAGTGCACATTACCCCTCTTTATCTGCATACTTTTATGTTCTCTTTCCCAACCACTTTCAGGAGGTCGCTCACACTGAGAGATAAACCATCCTGAATCAGCTCTCCCGTGTGCACAGCAGCAGACATTGGGGAAGTTGCTATTCCCCCTCACACCCACCCACCCACACCCACACAAATCCTATCCACCTCTTCATTTAGCCTCAACCACAGGAAAAGAACAACTATCTTATATGAGAGAAGAGCACAATTTCCCATCACTCTCTGCAGCTTTCCCCAACTACTGAGGTTATCCTAAGATGGACCCGGAGCAGAGGAGTGAGAGAACCAGCACAGTGACACCATAGCACGACCTCTCTCTAATCCTACAATGGATACATTTTCCTCTGGTCCAATTACAAATTGAATCCTTTCCAGTTGTTTTTTTCCCTAGGAATTTAGTTCACAAACTCCCTTAGTGGGGATAAATTCCCTATCACAAGGCAGAAGTTTACCACCTTACCCTCTGCAGCCTGTGGGTCTCCTTTCAGTGCTAATATTACAGTTTTTGGCATAATGCTGTCTTGCACAACTGTATCCAACTTTTAAATTTAGCTTTCCCTGTGCTTTCAGACTGACAGCCCATTCATCTTACCCTTTAAAATTTCTGTTTTTTCGAGATAAAATTAATGGGGAGTGCAACATCTTCAGCATTTTTGTAATGCAATTTTACAGCTACCTTCCTCTGGCTACAGCAGCTGAAAATAATCAAATGTATGAGAACAAAGTATTTGTTAGCAAAAACCCTTTTTGCCTGCAATATTGCTTTTGTTCACAAAAATTAAGCAGTGTTTTCTCCAGTCATTGCATCTGTACAATTTTTGGACCCTTCTTTGAAGACTTCATTTTTCTTAGATAATTTATTAAGCATCAGTTATTGTTCAGTAAGTACTTAAAAGCATGGAAGCTAATAAATACTTGCTTCAATCAATGCCAGAATTTTAACTGACCACACAGAGATTTCAAGTATAAAATATACCATCTTGTCTCATATCAACCAGTCTTTGACATTTCCTTCTTCAGCCCTCCTAGGTTCTTCTTCAATTCAGTTCTTTACTGGTAGAGTCAGTCCCTTGGATCTTCCTCCTGTCTTTCAAAAGAACTTTAAGAAAACAGAAAAATCACTGTAGTCTGACTTCAGATTATTCCAGAAATCCTTTGGGTTTTTTTCAGCAGCGTTCCTATGTTCTATGACAAAAAGTGTCAAACTTTCAGGGTTGCTTCTCTAAACCAATGCTAACTATTTAAAAAAAAAAAAAGAAAAAGAAAAAGAATAAAATTAAAAAAAAAAAATTCTACCTGAATTCAGCCTGAGCCAACTGCTTACAGGTGCACATGGATACCTCTCCATCTTCTATAAGCTATGACTTCTGTGAGGGTGACTCCGTACACTTGTGAGTGCTGCACAGCTGTTTCTTACAGGCAACTCTAGATGAGAACTCAAAGTCACCGTAACAGATTTTCCCTTTCTATTTGCCTGCGGTAGAGGGAGAATGAGAAATCACTTGTAATTGCTGCAAGGTGTGCTCTCAAAACCTGACAAGGCTGACCAAGGCCACAGGCTGACCCCAGCCTCTTTTCTTCTGCCCAAACACCGTTCAGGAAACACACAGCTGCACCTCAAGATTTGAGAAGGTCTGATTCCTAATATTCTTGAATGCAGCTATTACATATAATAACAAAAGTGTAATTTTGTAAGTATAGAACTCAGAATCAGAAAACCATGTGCAGATATTTAAAACTAAAATTATTACTTCATATATTTTGCATTGTGATAATGCAAAAATATTTCAGTCCTGTTCAAACTCTCTTCTGACGCTCAGTGTAGGAACTATACACACAGAGTAGACCTTTCCTAATGGAAAACCTTTTTCTTCAACAGATGGATGGCTTTCCTTTCCACACAATCCCGGGAAATCTGTTAAGTACATAACACAAGTATTTTCTAAACTCTGATGCTAAGTACCATTTATAGTTGTCTGTCTCTGGAGTAGGGGTCACTAATGGCATTCTCCAGTCCTCTACATTACCAGTGCAGAGTCAGATGTGAGGGGGTGTAGGCAATAGGATCCAAAAGGGGCTAGTTACAACTCTGTCATAGTGCCAGATGTAAATATAAATCTCTATAATTATAAGTGTTTGAAATGTAGAGGGATCAAATAGCTTTATGGTAATTTAAAGCTTAGAAATTGAAACTGTTTAGAAATTTGGGTATTCTCTATGGCTTTGTGCCTTCATTTCTTTTAGGAAAGTCAAAGGAACAAAGACTTAATTTCCTGATGGAAAAGCAGTTATTATGAAGTCTTTAGAATGAACAAATTTTTCCATTATTTTGCAAAATCAGGAAAATACACTGGCTAGCAATATTTCTGTAAATATATATATATTCAAATGTTTAAATAACATCTCTATAATACAAATAATATATATATATATGTAAAAAACAATTACATCCCTTCTCTCCTGAAGGGATACATTGAGTTTATATTGTGCTAGAGGACATATTAATGATTTCAGGTAAATTCAACTACAGAGGGAAATCAAATACAATAAACCATGGGTTTGTGTACAAATTGGAATTATAAATGCATAAATGTACAACCGTGTGTGCATACATCTGCCTTAATATTAGCAGTTATATACGACCTGAATTCTGAAGACAAAGGGGCTTCTAATTCCCTGTATGACCTCAGTTTAGTGATATAACTCAACTGAGGTCAGTGTATGACTAAAATTAATGTATTGGCCAGTCAGGATGCAAAATAATAATAATAACAATAATAATAATAATAATATCCTTAATTATTCAGTGATAATACACTCTGGTTTAGGTAACAACTTTTCTTTTTCTCTCAACAGTGTATTCATGGGTGTTGTTTCTGCACTAATAAATACCAAGCATGTTAGGGAACGAATAATAATCACAGGGTCATTAGAAGACAGGTGTTTCTCACTGATCAGTAAATGATACTGGTTTTAGATAGTATCATAGGTAGATTTGCAGCTCACCTACATATTTCTGTAACAGCTCAGTACAGAGATAATACAAAGTCTACCTCCGAATTTTTGTCCTGAGGAACATTTCCCAAGCCCTTCCCCATGTAACTTGATCAACAAGGATAGGGCATTCAGAGATGAGGGCATCTTTTCCCAGTCTTTCTCACACCTCAATGTTGATAAAGATATTGGCTTTTTCTGGAGGCATCGCACAGCTCAAGTCTGTCCCCCCCCAGTTTTAGTTTCACTGTACATCTACAGGCGGTTTAAGCCACACACATTAATTAGGTACGTTATGATAAGGGTTTTTATATGTTTATCAGTCTGGAAGAAGATGTGATGTTGACTGGACAGGCGTGTAGAGTCCACCTCAGCCTCTCCAGCAGTCATGAGTGGTGACCAGCTTTTCCCTACCATCCTCCCAGTATATTCACTCGAGATTTTTAATTATTTGGCAGCAACAAGCAGGCATTGTTAGTGTCCCAGGTTTTAACTCCCATCATGTATAAGTCAGTTCAGAACAGCAAGCTTGCCCTGCCTGCTGCAGTCCTGCTGGAGGACCCAGGTCAGCTGCTGGCCTCCATGTCCATGGCCTTCGTAGCCAGGAGTTGGGAATCAACCAAACAAGTGCCATCATACAGCTGCCATCTGCACATTATTGTAAGCATCATGGCTCCTGTCTCTTTTATCCAACACTGTAGAGGTTAGACACGAGCTAAATTGTGTTTGATTTTCACTCAGGGGAAACAGATATGTTGGGAATGTTTGGACCAGCCAATAACTCATGTAGACAAAGTCATCTGATGCTTGTGTCAATAAACATACCAATAACTCAATTAAACTTGCTATTGTTTGTGAGGCAATTTCACCAGGAAAACATCAGTGTACTCTTGAGGATTGACGTCCAATTGAAAATAATTGTGAAAAGTTTCATCTATTAGCTCATTGAGTTCTGCAACAGCAGGTGATTTTCATAGCTGTTTCCATGACAGGAAAAAGTAAATATTGTTTTTCCAGTGCCCCTTTACTATTTTACTTTCATGCAATGAAATCTGAATCAAATTTCTCTAATGTATTTAGTAACTCTTGACTCCCTTTCCTAATCTGAAACATTTTTGTCTTCAAAGAATTATTTAAAACATTTTGCGTAAGTCACATTTTACAACGTGGCTTAGTATGGATATGTTCACATGGAATATCACGAAAATAAACCATTAAAAATGCTCGTTGGCAGGTTTATATTTCACACTTATAACCCCCCCTTAAATAAAGTACTGTAAAAAATACATGTTTCTACTAGGATTCCTCACTTTTATCTTGGTTGCTTTCTCTTTCATTCCGTATATTCAGCAATCTATCTTGTACCCCATGCTTAGTCTTCTGTTTTGGTTTATTTATCTGTCGTTCAACTATATGCCCTTAAACAAATTTATATAGCATAGAAAATTCACAGGTTTTCAGACACACAAACACTTCTTATGACTGAAGAAAAGCAGTTTATCCAAAGGTTTACTTTTTTTCCCAGTTCTGCTAGTTGATCTGGCAGTGGGTATTACCTCTCCAAATTTGCATCACTTCTCTCTTTAAATCATGACAGCTATAAAACTAAAATCTCTCTTCATTACAATATCCAAAATGGTACTATTTCAGATAACATTATATCCTCAGAAAAAAGAAAAAAAAAAAACACAACAAAAATATTTAAACAATCTAAAAACTTAAATTAATTATCATCTAACAACTACACAGCTGAATTTAATACTGCATAGTCTTCTGTACAACCATATTTTGATTTTTAAGAATAACCTTAACTGATTTTTTTCAGGATAAAATTAAAATTAGTCATCTCATTGAAACTTTGTCTTCAACCTTTGCTAAATTGCTGTTGATTTTTGAACATCGTGTTATAGCTTTTTATACAATTCCAGTACTTGTCCTTGAGATCATGTTACTCTTCCTGTACAGTATGCTTCTCTGTGCTCATTGACTTTGTGCTGTCAGCACTTTCAATACTTGGAAGGTGAAAACCTTCTCCATACAACTGTGTCATCTGCAACATGACCAAATTTGAGACTATAGCTTCAGGCAAATCTTCTGAGTCCAGAACATTTTCCAAAGAAATTTACTAAGTTTATTTTTCTCATATCTGGAATTTTAATGACAGCTCGGCTGCTTGTAGGGGTTTTGTCTAAGATATGAAGAAAGGTCTGTCAGTACAAAAGGATTGTGGACATTATAAATTTCTAGTTTTTCTTTCTTTGCTGAAAAAGTGTAGTATGATATGCTTTGTAACTACTTTGTTTTATTCCATTTTACCTGAGTACCAATGTCCCATTCAAGCCAATAATTTCCAACATGTGTTTACATTAATTAGATGTTTATGGTATGTATTCTTTCTAAAACACAGAAATTGATATAGAAGATCCAGTGTAAGGCCCATTTCCCTATGAAACCTGTCAGGGAGTCACCAAACAAGGAGAAGTTCTACCAGGATGAAAGTGTAGACCCCTTTATTTTACAGATTACCAGTAGTCTAACAGTCCAAGAGTATGAAACAATGCTCTGTTTAACAGACAGGTACAATCAAAATATCTTACAATTAAGAAAGGAACAGAACAAATTTTAGGATAAAATACTTGTCTGAGTCCCTCTAGGAGTTTAAAGGGAGTTTGTCTGCAAGGGTTAGAATTCTCCACACATCAAAAATCATGGTGTAGTCAGCGATTTACCTAGAGATAAATCCTGCAGGGTGGGCCTGAACCCAGGAGGTGATGGATGTTTCTGCAGGGAACCTCCTGAAATTGCCTCTCCAAGTGATGTGTAACAGGTATCCAGGGGCTGGAACTGGCACCTTTTCAGAAACAGGAGTCACCTGCATAAGGCAGAGATTTTCTGACATAAATGTAATAAGCGTAGATGAAATAGTTTTTTCTTCTCTTTTCTTTTTTTTTTTTTTTACATAAAGATTAATAAACACTAACAACTGCATTTTCTGTCTGGGATGTTATGAATACTGGCAACTTCTACTTGGCTTAACCTGTTTTGATTTCAGCATGGTCTAAGACATCTGAATAACAATAAAATATTTCTTACATACAGGAAAAGCTGAATCTATAAACTGGGAAATGGGGCAATTTTTCATGCACTTTAGTCTCCAGAATATCTTTGAGAAGATTCAGATGGCACCAGAGTAGGTCCTCTGCTTAGCTGCATGGCCCAGTAGTAATAAAGAAGCAACCAGTGCAAGAAGGCAGGAGAGAATTCCAGTAAAATTAGGAACATTGAAATTTCTCTGGCCTGCAGGAAATTGTTGGTGTGATACATGAACATTAATAATCACAGGGAGCATATCACAGGCTTGTTCACTGTGTTTTTCACTTGTCTTTCCTACTGTGAAGGCTGTATATTTCAACTTCCACTGGGCCATTTGCAAAACATTTGTCACAGCATGCTCCGCACTTGATATCCAAAGGAATTATATATGCCATGTATAGCATCATGCCTCTATAATCACTTGGTATTTTGGATACTTTTCATTTCTCTTCTCAGCACTTATATTTGCCAGTTTGCTCCCCCATGTTGTAATGACTTTTTTCCTCAATTTTTAACGTTAGCACACGTATCCATTTTCTTGTTCTGTTACAGCTCTCACTGGCTATGTCTATGGTTTGGCTGTAGATTAAATCCAGACTGATGGAATAAGAACACTCCCCCTACATGATGCAGAGTGCTGATAAACTTACACTTGAGCCAGCGAAGCAAGTTTATAGTACTTCAAAAATCTTGATGAGGTGATTCTGTGCCAGCAAACTTTATGCTAAGTCAGGACTGTCTGACCATGCCAGATCTCCCACAGCTAGTGAACCTCCTACAGATAGGCTATGAGCCTTCTCACAGCCCCTTCTTTCTTTGTTTCTGCCTACTTGCCGACAGCCATTGTCCTTGGAAGCAGCCTTGCATCTTTTACATGCAGGCACAGGGCCTTTTATTTCTTTTTGTCTTTGGTTTCCATCTATAGTCATGGCCCTGGCTGCGGGTCTGCCAGCCGTGGCAGATCTGCGTTGGCCCACTGCCTCAGACTTTGCCCCTGCCACATGACTGAATGTTAGCTACAACACCATGGTTATCATCACAGAGACAGGGACAGGATTTAAGCCAGATCAAGGCCATGTGTGCCTCATTTACACTAACCCAAATCCCACCACTATGTTGATCCCAATCCAGAATGAAGGTGAGTAGATCTAAAACAGCTGCTAGAGCTCTAGAGGGAGACTCTTCTCAGGTCTGCTCTTGCCAGCACATGCAAAGGGTCTGTGTGCTGTGCTATGGCTGGGCGTTGTTTACTTTGCCTCCTGCGGGACCACAGCGTTCCACCGAGTCCTGCCCTGCTGTTCAACAGTTCGCACTCTCCTTTGCGTGGAGTTGTCCTGAGCCAGCTGAACTTCTTCCACTGGTTTGGAAAATACTGTTGGCCAGGGACTGGTCCAGAACCACACTTGAGGCCATCTTTTTTTTCCTGTAGAGGAGGGAAAATTTTAGCCATCCAAACCTCCTGTGTTCTGGGCCATGATAGAGGCCCTGGCTTTGTTTTGTTTATTGGTATAGGACTAAACAATGAGCTGTGCTTGATTAAGCCAAAGGCTCTGAAGGAGGGCTAATATGGACTGAGGATAATAATGGCTGCGTGGATGATAAGAAGACATTCTGCAGCTATGAAAACCTTGGCAACTGCAACGTATTCAGATGCAGAGGTTTGAGATTTCAAGCCTCCTGTGTGTTGCCCTCTTTGAGGAAACCAGGGAGCATCTGAGGACAAAATCTGCATAATTTTTGAAGGCCTTTGAGATCTCTTTTTTTTTTTCCTATCATTTTCTAAGCATACAGCCAGCTCCTAGGCATTTTGCCAATAAAACAGTCTAGTGTTGCTGGCGATTCTGTCCCTGCTCTTCTGTCCGTGACTGGGAGCTGGCCTTATGCTACCCAAACCCTTCCAACCTCAGAAAAAGCTTTCCTGCTCCACGACCTAGTGTCCATCACATTTGGAGCCTTTGACTAATTTCTATGTTTGCTTCACCCTGGGAAAATGTGGATCAGAGCCCCATACCTGTTTCTTTCCACAAAATTTCTCACAGGCTTATTTTACTGGAATTGCATAGGAAAACATATTGCGTTGAAACTGTAGATACACACATACATGAAGAGCAAGAATGATGACTTTTCCTGCTCGTCAAGAGGTACCTGCAGAATGGAAAAGAGATTGGACTGCTATCACTTCTGCCCATCATCAACAGGACTTACTGTTCTCATTGCAGCTAATGTGTCAGCAGTTACAGAGCTATACTTCAGCCTGAGATAGGCAGTGAGTATACTCAGATGTTTCCTGGGATAATAGGCTTCTCCATGGAGTACATTCTTTTCTTCACAATGCTTTCAGTATTTCTGGAGCATTTTATGCTATATAGGAAGGTTGCATGCTGTTGAAAAAACATTTGAATACCTCTGCCATCACATGGGTGATTACCGTAATGAAGCAAAGAGGATTGTCTGCCAGAGGTAACATCTGCAACTGATGGTCCCCACGATTCATCATGGGTCTGTTGAAGACTTTGTCCTCCATGTACTGGACTCAGTCATGGAAGGGTCTGGAGAGAGCATGCAGCAGTTTCTAGCTCTTCCCTCCTCTTTTCTCACTGGGACACTAGCCAGACACAGGATCGCAGCGACAGAACCTATCACTACCAGGGCTGATGCAGACAGAGAATATGTCAGCTAGGATCCATGACAGCCTAGGGCAAAGGTTGCTCATTTAGCTGGGGTATCTACAATGACCATTTCTATTTTCTGTTTGAACAGTTTGGGTATCTGCAGTCAAAGTCAGCTGCCTGGGCACATGAGCCTGATCTTTGGCCAAGAGGATGGATAATCTATGAAATTAAAAATATGGGAGCCGTGAAGAGAGTACTCAAGCAAACATGGTTTGGCTCAGAGGAGGCATACTGCTCTGCTATTGTCCTGGGCTAGAGCCAAGTAACAGCTGCAGCTGTATTCAGCTATACTTGCATACTAGCTCTGAACAGGACAAAAGACAGAAGACAGCAGAGGTAGGCTATGAGAGACCTCGCACAATGTGTGGGAAGATCTTGACTGGTACCTGGTTCTTACTGAAACTCCTCACACACTCTAAATACTGAGTCACGTGCTTCACGAACACAGTTTGCCCAGTCCTCGCCTAATACACGTTCCTAAGCAAACAGTCCACTTAACTTCCATTAGCTTCCAGAGACCAAAACCCAGTAGAAAAAAAAGCAGGTTGCAAGCAATGCCTACTGGGATCAAGTCTGGTTCTGTGATCCTGGTTGCTAAATATACCCTAAATTTTGCACGGTTTCTGTTACATGTTTTTTCTAGAATCTGTTTTCCAAAATCCTTTGTTATAAAATTTTTCTGCTGTTTCCCTTGAGAAAATCTAAAGGGAGTTATTGTTATTTATTATTATTTTTATAGTTAACATCTCAGGGTTGGGATGAAAAACCCATTCATTTGGGATTAAAAAGATGGTAATAAGAACTATACTGGTTGAATCTGCAGGACAAAGGAGACCATGGGGGAAAACAAAAAAAGAAAAAAAAAGGGACAATGAAGGTGTATCATTGTGTCTCATTATTGAGAGACAGCTGTGGGGCTGTTTCTGTGTCATGAAACTGAGCTGCTACACAAGAGCACGTAGATGTGTGAAAAAATCTTGCCATCTTGCCTTCATAAGGCTGAAGGGGTGTGTAAAGAAGCAAACCCAATATTGTATCTTAAATACTGCCTGTTGGGATGGGTTTCTGAAGGGATTTTTCCTCAGAGCCAAACCACAGAAGGCCTAGCTAGTTCATCTCAAAAGTCCACTCAGAATGCATTGGTGTGTACACAGGATGGATGATCATCACATATCCAATGGAAAGTGCACTGAAAGGATCTAAGTCTGCAAGACCAGGACCGAGGCATGTGTTCAGCACCCAAAATTCCAACTGCTTTACCAGTTGCCCAGGGAGGTGACTAAGATGTTACTTTAGTCATGCAAGGAGAGGTGTAAGTGCAGCCTGGTTCAGCAAGACCCTCAAGTGAAATCATCCCCAAAAATGGTGGCTGTTTTTGTGAAGAAAACTGGGTTACCCCAAAGAACTGCCCACAAACTTACTACATTGTACTGAGATTCACATCTCACAGCTCATAAAATGGGCAAGTGGATGCACTACACGTTGTGATTCTCAGACATACAACCTTGATCTCTTTTTGGTACAGAATCACTGCCGTGTGAGCTTGCTGATTGATAAGTGCATTGCTGGGTCACATCTGTGTTCCAAAACATACTGTGGTACATGAAAACCACATGCTTTCAGAAAATACACAACAGCCTCTTGGAGTGAAATTCTATTATGTGACCCCACTCATACCACAACAGTTTTTTAAACAAAGAAAAAATAATTACAGGCTTTTGATTTTCAGAATCTATCTGCAAGAATATAAACTCTATTCACACTTTCTGTTTCTGTGCTGCTTTTTCAGTCTTGTCTTCTTTGCTGTTACCCTCGTCTTTAATACAGATAGGACAATGCTCTTCCAGTGCAAGTCACCCTTCACTGCTGCTAGTTCTGGCTTCTGGAACATCTACCTTAGTCAACCTTACCCTGCCACAGAGCTTTGGCAGCTAACAAAATGTTAACGCTGTCGGCAGTGATTAAAAGCAGAAGGGCTTTTTCACCCCTCAAGCTGCAAGATGTTTTTCCTACTCACAACAGACTGCCCCAAACAGACTCTGCAAATCCAAAACTGCAGCCAAACCACAAATCTGACAAGCTGCAATCAAACAAACCATTACTCAACAGATAAGCAAACAAATTAATTTTACTCCCAGGGAACAAGGACTTATTCCTTCCACACTAGCAGTCACACAAGAAGCTTGGTCTTTCGTATATGCTGCAATCTGACTTCGTTGAGAAAGAGGCAATGTGGGTTAAGAAGATATGTGCATTTTTTTCTGCCCCATCCTGATGAGGGCTTAATTACTCCCTGAAAGGGAAATAGCTTCAATAGATATCTTCTCTGCTCACAAATGTCCTGAGCAGTAAAAAGTTGAAAACTGTGACCTTTTGGTGAAAAATGATTATAATTTATATCTCAAGATCTGCTTTCAACTTCTATCAGCTACTGAACCAGATGGGCCCAGTGTCATCGTTGGTGTTTATAAGTCCTGGCAAGGCATGAACAGTCCCTCCCCATCCCATGTACTTTCAGGCTATAGGATAAAGACTCTCTCCCATGAAGAAGGTGGTGGGGGTTAAAACCAATTTAGGGAGAATATGAACCTGTAGCCAAGTCTCCTGACAGTAAGTGAATGTTATAACACGGACTACATGGAAACAGTCAGCTACAACTGCAGTCCTCCTTTCACCTTGATCCTCCGTTCATTCCTTAAGCAAAGGGTCTCAATAGCAGGAATGTCTATGAATCACACATGAAGAGAAATCTCTCACTGTTGCAAAGCTAAAATGTCTAAATCTTAGCAGGGGATTTTGTGTAATGTTTCCTGTTGGCTGGCCTAGGTTATTTATTATCTGTGCAGAGTGCTGGCACCCCTCTCTTTCCATATGCTCCATTGACAGTCTATATCTAATTCATGTCTTGTGATGTCCCAAGAGATGGCAGGAGCCTAAAACCTGTACACAGCAGTGCCAGTGAACATGAACATTGCACCTCACGCTGTGGCGTGTTACAGATTATCAGACACATGATAGCTGTGTTAGTGGGGTGTCCCACACAGGCTAATTTGCCCAACTCTTCAGCAGCTGGATTGCTCGTGGCAGCCAAACTGCAATGTGCAGTACAGATGTGTCCTGATCACAAGGTTGCAGCGTTCTGTGAATTTAGCCCAAAAGCCTGGAATTTCCATTGAACTGGAATATATGTTGGCAGTAACTCCGGTAGTCAAGTCACATTTCATATCTTTAAATATGAAAGTATATACATATTATCCTAGAATTAATCTGGTAAATTTAATGTTGCTAACTCAAAATTGAATAATCCAGATTATTCTGGAATCCAAGCTTTTTGATATCTCCTTCTGCTTTACCACTTTTTTGTTTTAGCTGAAACCAGCCATCAGTTGGCACACAGGCATGGCCATGGTCGAACCTCTCCAATAACAGTTGAACCAAAAGAGCCCCTCTCTTCCTGAAGTCAAAAAGGAAAAAACAGATTTTGGCTTAGTTTCTATACCATGAATATCAGAAGGGTGTTGGATAAAATATTATCCATGGAACAGAAAGAACAGAAACAAAGATTTGTATTTAAAATTCATGTTACAATTCATTATTATTTGTTTATACAGACATCTGCAACTGAAAGGTAAACCTTTGCATCCCAGTATTAAAAAAAAGACTAATGGATGCTGACTACTGAACTGAATGCCACAAGATGTGACACAGAGAAGATCTGTAGTTTGGAGGGTTTAATAACACGTATTTGGAGAACTTAAAAATATCTTTCTTATAGATGTCAATTCAAATTTTATTAAACAGACACCTTAGTTAGTGAAACAAGATATATAAAACACCAAAGATGTCACAAAGCATCTTACATTTTGATATCTGGAGCTAAGACAAGATTTCTTTTTATCATTGTATCAATTAAAATGCTAAAAATATTCTCTGTAATTTTAAGTATTTGATTAAAACAGAACACTACTGCAGACATTCTTGGGTTCATTAGCAGAATTATCACGAGTTTATACTCTCTTCTTGCCTTAAAAACCTCAAAAACTTCTTTTTATAATTTATTTTTTAACCCAGAAACTATATCTGTGGTTTATTTCTATGCAATTCCTAGCTTTAAATACGTTTCAATTGTAGAAATAATTAATAAATAAATAGAAAATAAATTTTTCATGGATTAAATACTACATATCCAGTAATGGCTATTCATTATTTAGGACTCCTGAAAAAAATTCCCTATTAAATCTTCTGTCACAAGTGATTGCCTCCTGTTAAAATAATATTTTTTTTCTCCACAACATTCCCATTGCTGTTTCCTGTATTTCTTTCCATATTTCTTAAAATAGGCTTTTAAGACTGCTTCTTTTTTACTGAAAGTTTTACACAGTCATGGTTCTCAGGCAAAGGGACTACAGTCTGGAAAGACAGGCAAGAAATCCAAGCTTGGAGAAGACATGTGAGCTAAAGTAGTTTTACTCTGAATACATACAGAGACATGTTAAAACGTTGGGGGAGCAGATAACTAAACTGAGACCAAGCACAAATCTTGACTCTCCTTGGGTCTTAATCATGCTTTGTGAATGAGCATGTTGTCCTGTACAACAATTCAGTGCTGACAGGTGCAACAATGCAAACGGGAGAAAAATTACTTGCAGTGCGTGTTACTGTATTAATGTTAATTCAGGAGATGAACTTAGAAATACGGGAGCGACCTCTGTCAGGAGCTACTTCTCTGTGGAAGAGAAGTTATACAGACAGCTGAGATGGTAAAATCTTTAAGAGGTCATGTTGGAGAATGCTAAAGAAAAGTTACTCTAACTTTCAGAATTTGGCTGGTTTAGCTTGCCAGGGAGGTGTGCTGTACTGCTCATACCCTCACCATCAACATATTGCAGAAGTGCACAATTCTGAGAAAGACGGGCCATGAAAAACTTCTGTGAAGGGAGACAGAAAACTTTGGAGTTGTTTAGAAAAGAGGTAGATAATATGAAACATTACAAGAACATGAATTTTTGTAATGAAGTCTTAGCCTCATAACCCAAAGCGAAATACATCTCTGGAAAATGTAAGCTTTTTATCAAAACTTAAAACTCAGATAGCTATTGGCTGAGAAAATAGAAGAATTGGGGGTTGTCAACAAAGGTTTTAGCGTGAGAGCTTTGGCAAAAGGTCAGGTTTTCCATGGAAAACAGCCACTTGCAGTATGTAAATATTTCTTGTAAAATTCAATTTTCCCTTAAAGCCAAATTTGATAGACTGTATTTGAATATCCCTGGTTTGGTTACATGAAGTCCAAAGAGGATGTGATGCAGGTATTTGACACAACTGCTAGTCAAGCAAGGTAAGCAATCTCATACAAAGCATGAAGTATTTCACCAGGACTCAGGAACAATTCTGCTGCCAGCATTTTGTCTACAAAATGCCTCCTTTTTTAGTCTGAATTGAGTCTCCTTTGAATTGCAGCTAATTCAGTTCTCTTGATATGCAAGGAACATCTTCAAGAACTCAATGTTCTTTTAGCAATTTTTGAGTGAAAATTTTCAGTCAACTCTGATTTTACAAATTACTAAATGTTTTATCCAGACAAATTGCTGTTTGCTCTGTCCTTTGTCAAAAAGAGAGCTGCAGGAGGTCTCCTGTTTTTTTTTTTAAAGGAGGAAAAAAGGTTGCAGTTTTTAAATTTCAACACAGAAAATGAAGGTATGCTGCCATATTCATGGTTGCTTCTAGTTTAAAAGTTGTAAAAATGCCTACAGCAAAGTACGGGTGCTGCCCTCGTTTTTATGCACACAAATCAAGTGATAATGAACTTGCCTTTAATGTGATTTGTAATGCTAAGTTTGCAGTCAGCCAAAACAGCAATCTGTTACTCTGCAAGATAAAGCATGCCAGTTTTCACATGCTCCTTTTTTTTCTCAAATGTGAAAATGCATATTTAGATAATAAAATAAGTACTTTGCACCACAGCCACTGCATAATCTTTTTCACCAAGAAACAAATACTCCATCATTTTTTGCAGAATCTTGGCAGGCTGGGGGTGTCTGCTACTAGTGTTTCCTTGCTTTCTTGGGCATTGTGAAAAAGATCTCATAGATCAGCTTTGAGTCCAGATGGTTCTTTTCCCTGATGTGTTGACATACTCGGCCAGATTCTCATCTCGCATCTGCTGAGTGTAAATCTGGAATATTTCTACAGAAGTCGAAGAAAGAACTGAGTATAATTTTTGTATAGAAATGTGCCAAGAATCCAGATGAAATTTTTAATATCAACTAAAACTTAAAATAGTTATTTAAATGTCTATTATATATGACTGGGAAAACCAGATCATGTCAGACTTACTCCACCTTTTAGAGCAGTTTAGTATGTGATGGGGAAACATTTCAGTAGAAAACAGGGGACCGCTCTACGTGGAAGGTAAGAGAGGAAGAAGGAAAAGGAGAAAAGATCTGATCAGTGTTATGAATGCCTCTCTTATTCTTCTTTATTGCTATCTTCAAAAAAGTGTGCAGTTTTGCAGCTCATAGTTAGGCACAGTTTTACTGTCTTAATAACACTTTTGTCTGAACTGGAGTGAAAGAAGGTAAATGCCTGCCTCCTCTTCCTTTTAGCATACTGAATAGTTTTGACAGCAAAAACATAGAAATATAGGTAGTTTCTAGGAAAATTCATAGGGGCTGGGCCAGAATATTTGTTAATCAAGGATAAAAAACTCATACAAGTCACAGTTTTCCCAGCATTCAGACAAAAATTCTGCTGTCAGGATTTTCTCATCAAAGATCCCTTCTTTTTTTGACAAACTTTTTTCTTAGTCCTATCTAATTATATCCATATAGGTTCCCTTTAGGTTAATGACCTAAATGACAATAAATCTATAATTTATTTCACTCTCATGTTTCCTTGCAGTTGACACCCAGATGAGGTCTGCTTCATGACACTACTTCAGATGCATTTGGATGAGAAACAGTTTTTGAAATCTGCTTTTTAAGCCTGATATATCCCAGAATTCAGCAAATGGACCTATTGTAGAACTGAATTTTAATTTATCATCTTACAAAGCTCTTGTGAAAATGACTGTGCAGTGTCTGAAAAAAGTAGTTTGTAAATGTTTAAGCCAGCTTTAGCAACATAAATATAAGAGCATCTGTCCTTTGAACTGCTGTCCAATCAATTTGAAATTACTGGCCATTTCTGTCTATGGATTCCAGAATTTTGTTACTCCTTGTCACTTTTGATTTCATTTAGGAATTGGTGTTGATACTGTAGGATACAGCCCCTACCTATAGTTACAGCCTACAGGGCAAATCCAGCCTGCAGGGGTTAAACACGTGGCCACTCCTCCACTCTGCAGTAGTGACCCTGCCAGAGTGGAGCCTGACAAGCCAGTTCCCAGGCAGCCAACTTGGATCTGCACAAGCCAGGTCAAAGACAGTCAGGAGAGTGAGGACAAGCTCTGCCCTGGCTTTAGGTCACCACCCTCCCCAAGTTCCCCCCCAAAAAGCTCCTCTCTTCTTGTTCCATCAAGGACTTATGCTCATGATTCTGGGTTCTGGATGACAAGTGAAGCTCTAGGTTTTAACCGAGTTTAGGAGCTGTTTAGTATTTCCCGTTGCCTAGCCTTAAGATCTGCTGTTCTTTGCAGGCTGAGTGCCCTAAGCAGATGTTATGAATCTTATACTTAAATCCCCCAAGGCATGTTGCTAGTTCTACAGACTCACGCAATCCATACCCCACCTTCCCCCCTGCACACTGCCTTGGAGTGTAGCAATACCTCAGCTCATGGAAATGAAATGTAAATGAACAAGAGGGGCAAGTTAACAGGGAGTTGAAGATGATAAAAATTAATTCATCTAACTTTCTTCTAGTTCTGAAGTGTGTCAATTGCACTTATACCAGCATAATTTTCTCCCTCTCCCTGAGATTGTCAATGTTTTTATTCAGTTTTATTCTGTGAAATGCCCTGAAAAGGACAATCTCAAAAAATACAGTAAGGGATTCTGTAATTTTTTTTCTCCCTCAGAGATGATGTTTCTTATCATGTCTGTGAAAGGCCTATCTTTTTCACCACAACTGTAATGCACACGTACTAAAGGAACATATGGTATAATTGAGACTGTGGTTGTATTACTGTGCAATGACATATGCAGTGGCATACAAGTAAATAAAATTTGTAAATAATATCACTTTTATATGTGTTGCAAGTTTGATCATCCATGCTCAAAGAACAATCTGGGTTTCAACTGTGACTTAATTATGGATCACACTAGTCAGGGATATTGACAGGTTTGCCGTATCTGATGCAACATGACAGGAATTTAACAGGCATAATAGGCAGATACTGTCTTGACAAACTCATGCAAAACTTCATAATCAGAAGATCAAATAGACATATGTTTTTTACAATATGTTTACTTCTGTGGAGCTCTGACTGCTCTACAGTGAAGTAAAGCTGTCCATGTAGAGATAAACAAAATAGACAAACGAAAAAATTCCCTGAAGTGGAAGTAGGAAGAGGCTGAAAAAATTTTAGAGGGAAATATTATACAAGAGGCTTGTATGTATCTTCTTTTTCCCTAATGTCCACTTATGGGCAGAATGCTGGCCTACATGGAGCTTTAATGAGAACCAGTATGGCCATTCTTGGATTCTTAGGCAGTTTTGAGGTCTAGTGAAGTGAAAATGCAATTCTGCCACCAGGAGATAAGAGATTATCTTCAGTGCTAGTTTTCAAATAAAGAGATTATCTGCAGTCTTACAGACCACATTGGTGGCATGCTTGGTTTTGAAAGCACAAGATATAATTCAACTTACAAAAAAATAAAGATGGAAAGGGGATAAAGCAGTAGTGCTTAAGAAACTACAAACTCTTTTTGTAAAATCAAGTAAAAATCACACTTTTGTATTTTATATAAGTTATATTTATATTATTATTTATCAATAATAAATCAAAAGCATCTATAATAGTATAATAACTACTTATATTATATAAATTACATTTTAGGATATATAGCACTATTTTTATGTGATTTAAAACAGCGATTTCATCTAAAGTTCCACAAAAACCCTTACTGAGTTTTCTGTCTTTAATTCTTTTAGTCACAGCTCTATTGCTCAATGTTTTTAATTAGGGAAGTCATATGTTTTACATTACTTGGCTTGTAAGAATAATAGTTGATTCCATATTCTCATTAAGCTCTAAAAGATTATCTAACTAGTTTACTTTCAGGGTTATTTCATTCTATGCCCCTATGAGGAAGAAGAGCTGTTTATCTATTTCTCTTCTAAAAGGTTTCTTTTTCCCATAGAAGGAAAACAAGAAGACATTTCAAGCTGGATATTTAAGATAGTTCTAATTATCTCTGCCTGTCACCGTGAAAAACATTACTGTTAAAATGTAATAATGTCCTAAACTATAAATGATCCCTACCAAATATGAAGTAATGCTTTGCTTTCTAAAACAAACAAATTATAACTGTGGAGATTGCTTTAAAATTATTCCGTCTCTCCTGCAGCCATAATTTTCACTAGTGTAGTTTGGCACAGGTTCACCATATTGAAGGGAGCTTTGCCCATTCACTCCAACTGATGATTTGCTCCTATCTGCACACAGAAAAAAACCCATCACTTTTAATTTGGAAAAAATCGCAATATAATCCTGAAAGCTTGAGTTGCTCCTTTAACATCTGGAAGTTAACTGGCCTCATATGGACAGCAATTTGATCCTGCAATGGCTGTGATATGTGATAAGACATGTCGGACTATTTGCAGACTTCCATCAAGTTGGCAGTTATTAAAAATGATTCAGTTAATCTGTTGTTCTTGGATATTACAAATACCAAAGTTTTGCTACTCATTGATGAACTTTACCAGTTTGGACAGCAAAGGAGCATGGCTGGTTGAGTTGGGCTGCAGACAAGTTGCCTCTAGGAGGAATGCAGAAAAGACCTTGCTGGTCATATTTTTCTGGTTTGTGATATAAGTGGAGTGCCCAAGTGTGTTCTCAGTGTTGGTGACTGGCATGTTATGAGGGTGTTGTATTGTGCCAGTGACCTTCAATATGGACATCTATGACAGGTCTAAAAAAATTCTTCATGGTGGAGATTTCTCTAATAAACCTACTTTGAATAAAATGGTTATGAAAGATGATATACAAGTAAAGAGACTCAGCTAAGACCCCAAGGCCATCTAACATGGCAGTTCATATACTTAGAGCCAAACTGTCCTACCCCTAAAAACAAGGTGGTTGCATCCAAATTTCCCTCAGAAGGGTGTCTGACTGGTCTTAGAGGTCAAAGCCAAGGTTTTTTGAGAGGGTGTTACCAGGTCCAGGGCCAGTCCAGACAGTTGCTAGTTGCCAACAACTAAACAGTGTAAGCAACCCCAATGGCCTCTGCCATTGGCCACCTTTGTTTGACTAATGGAGAAGTTTCTTGTGCAGCTAAAACAGAAAGAATATCACTTTGAAGAGGAACTTTAAAACTTGTAGAGTTTTCTATTATTATAGTCTTGGCTGCTAGGATAGGAAGTTCCAAGGTTACGGCTCATACTGACTAGCACCCAGCAGCATGTGGCCCCATGGCCAATGATACCGAGTCGATCCACTCTGTCTTCAAAACCTTTGCAGGGCCCATCTCTGCATCCAGTATTTTCAGTATTACAGTGTCCCTTGGCAGCATATCACATAGTATTATATGGATTCCTGCAGAACTGAGAACCTCAGCATATGATTTGCTAACAGCTGCAGATTAATGAGGAAAATTGTGTTATAGGAATGTAGGTAGTCATGGATTTCAGAGTCTCAAAGAAAAAAGTTACATAAGACATAAAATCAATTCTTTTTTCCATCAACAGAAAATTTCATGAATGTGTGTCTAAAGGGTTCTGCAAGGGTTGATTTAAATTTATATGCAGCATGAGAAACAAGGATAACCTTTTATCTTTTTGATTTTTCTTGCTGAATAAACTCTCTTTAAACATTCTTTTGTGCCTCATGCAACTATTAAAGCAAAGAAGCAGCAGTTATCTCTTTGCAAAAACCAGGGGAATAATATTCAGGAATAGTTTTGAAAGATTAGAACTTTACCAAAACCAGAATTTCAATAAAATCAACTAGCTTCTCTTCAATTCAACCTTTTGTATGTAATTGATAAAACAAGTGTTCCTCTAATGGGAAGTCACAGTTTTTGAAATGGACTTTGGCTAATCAGATTGCTAATAAAAACATGAACTTGATCATTATGCTCAGGAATTTTAATGTCTTAGAATAAATTAGCATTTGTGGATTCTAGCAATGAGAACTTCATGTCCTTCTGAAAACCAATCTTGTAGATTTTTGTTTCTTCCAAGACCACTGGTGTTTTAAAAAAGGCATCTCCTATATACAAAAATCTCAACTGTTCTAGAGACTTCTTCACTTCAAAAAATAAAATTTTGGAGGAAGGAAAATATATAGATAAAAAGTAAACAACAAGGAAAATCTTACTGAAAATACTGAAACAAAACTACTGTCAGAATGGAATTTTAGTACAAGAATAAAAAAAAAAAGGCTAGTGGCCTCAATGACCTTTAAATGAAACTCAGTGGAGCCTAAATGTGTCTCCAAATAATGAGGACAGGTACCTCCATTCAAAATGAAAACCTTCAGTGCTCTGGCCTGGCTGATACCAATCTCTGAGACTCATAGATTTTAATAGTAATGTCATATGGTTTGGATACAGTCAGCCCAAAATGAGTAGGATTCACCCAGACGCTGAATCGGCTGGCTGATGTGATTTTTAGTCTGTTCTGAATCATTGATAAAAATCATGATGCATGGTAACATTATTAATAACCGGGGAAAGGGTAGTGTTGCTCATGTCTTAAGACAAACCAGAGAGTGAACTTGGGGTGAATGTGTCTGTTGGTTTTGCCTCTGTTCCTGAAGAGATTATAGAACAAGCCCCTGGTAATTCAATATCAACATGGATGACAAAGTGGTTAGGACCAGTCAGTGTCAATCCATGAGGCATCATGTTTGATCAGCTTGACAACCTTCTGTGATGCAGTGACCCTATGTGAAAACAGATGGAAAGCATCAATATATGGTACGTACATGGATGTATCATAACATTAATATGGCCTTTGATACCACCTCCCATAGCATTCTCATCTGGAAGTTGAGTTGTTAAGGGCTGGAAGGATACAGTGTTGGAGGTGTTGAAAACTGGCTGAAACTACTGGGCTCAGAATACAGCCATCTTGACATCCACGTTGTGGCTGGTCAGGAGTGCTGTACCCCAGAAGTCAGTGCCTTTGCTGATGTTGTTCAGTGTCTTCATCTGTGGGATGAGGAGTCAATGTGCACCCTCAGCAATGTTGCGGACCTTGCAATAAGGGGACAAAATGATATGCCCACCAACATAGCTTCAATTCAGACTGTATTGAGAACTTGAGGACTAGAACAACAGAAAATACATGAAGTTCAAGACAGAAAAATAAAAGGTTTTCATACCGACCTGTAAATGTGGGCTGATGTTCTGTCCCAGCTTTCACCTGCCCCTGTCCCCAGAGAGGTGCCTCTGCCAGGGCTGAGCCTGTCCCCATGTCCCCAAGCTACGCCGCTTCTGCCTGGGGGTGGGATAGTGCCAGGCTGACAGACTCTGCTCCTGCAGTCCCCAGCCCCCCTGCTGCCCCTCAGCCCATGCTGCAGCCTGACTGGTTTGCACCCAAGATGGGGTAAGTGCACACAGCAATCCAGGGATGCAAATCATGGAGGGGCAGCTGGAAACCAGCCCTGCCTGAGCTGCTGCTATGTAACCTGCCTGCACGTGACACCAGAACTGGTTTCTCTACTACTGCCGTGTTTGTCACAGAACTTCTAATAATGCTCCTCCCGAATTTATGTACCAAAACTGAGTGAAATTAATGAGAAACTTAGTGCATTTGCTAAAAAAATATTTCAGAAAAAATTTCCAGGAGGCTACTATGGAAAGCCAAGTAATTATTTTTACCTTGTCTGTATTTATTCATCCTTTTTTGTCATAACTTGATTTTCATGGACATGAATTCCCTTTCATGTTTTATAACCTGTCATGCCTTTTTTTTTCTGATGATGCCCCAAAGTCTAAGAGTATTTTTGACGTGATACGCAGTCTTGCCTCTCTATATCTGAATCTATTATTTAATAAATAATTAGGGTCTCTGTAAGGTTATAAAGAGCTCTAAAATTCACAACTCTCATATCCTTCATATATATATACATGTATCCACTTCCATATATATTTATATTTATATATCTATTTATATGTATAAAGATCTGCTGGAATCACCGTGCTGGTGAGTGAAACAAAATCATCTTCTACCTGACAGATCTGTGTGCCAAGGCAAGTCACTCAGTCACAGACAAAAGGTGATGGGCAGAACTTTCCCATGTGCTGCTGTCAAAAAAGAGCACTTTTTTTTTACGTACTGCGGAAAGCAATTGAGAAGTCCCAGCCCAGTGCCCAGTGCAACAGGCCCAGTCCTGGCAGCAGCTGCTTGTCTGCAGGCTGCCGGCAGAGCAAGGCGAGCACAGATTAGGTTTGGTACGTGAGGTGCAGCAGACTCAGCATTGATGTGGTGCTGACTTGCAGGTCAGCATGGCCACAGTCAGGGTGGGCCACCTGACAGACCCCGGTGACAGGAACACCGAGGGCAGACTGCATTACCAAATGGGCAGGAAGAGACTAATATTCTGCTTTTATTACTTTAAGATGAATGCATTTGCCTACCTGCAAGAGGTGAAAGACTCTTGCTTTCTAACATGTATTGGTGTTACAGGCTGTTAGGGGTTTCTTTCATGATTGATGAGTAGCAGATGTTATTAAATGGAAACACTACAAGACAAGCTAGAAAATTCTTAGAATGCCCCTTTTCTAATTTCACTTTCATTTCAGTGACTGATTCTTGAAAGCTAACCACAGCATATGCAGAGGCTTTGCTGTTCTGGGACACAATGAGAAGAAAGTGATGCTGAAGGGAGCAGTTAAATCATTCTGAAGGTCATTTACTTCCACAAAATTATGGGAGGATTTTCATTTTTGGCAACTGACACAAAGAATTTTGTTACTTTTATGTATTTTATCTCAGGATTAACCCTTCTCTGATTTTTCACATGCTTGTGATCTTTACATAGAAAGAAGGAGAGGGGCAAGCCTGCCTGCGACTGTGAAACAAATACTCCTTAGTATTTGGAGAAGGGATTGCCAGAGTCAGGACAATTTAAACTTTTATCATTCTGCTTATTAAAGACTTCAGACTAGCCAGATTATTAATTGCCAGGTGCTACTCATCTCTAGTCTTGGTTCTACTGTTATCAAATCTGAGAGCAGGAGATACTTGCAGCTTACAAACCTAAAATAGCTCAAAAGTGTTGGTAAAGATATACTTGCTCTGAAGGTACATAAAGTGCTCTTTGTCAATTTTACTCCACAGTGTTAACTGACATACTGCATGTGGTGCTTGACAGTCCTGTTAAAACTTAGTTTGAAAGTAACTAAAAGACTGAGAATTTGGCTGTGTGTTATATGGGCCACTTCAGCTTTCACAACATAAAAAGAGGAGGCTTCCAGAGGTGCCAGATCAGACCTCTTCACGACAGAGGCAAAGCTGATAAATGCATAGTTCCCAGTTTAATTTAATATTACTTTACTCTCTTTACTGGTGACAGGCCTGGAATGCTGAGGGCTGGAAGAACAAATAAGTTTGGACCAGAGCTGTGGAAATAAAGATGTCCACAGGGTAATATCTGAGCTGCCAATCAGTCCAGTAGGAATGGGAATAACTGTAAAGAAGTCTGAATTATTGCATGTTTTCTGTACTGTTCTTGAGGGAATTGTTGGGAACTGCTCCCTTATACTCATTTTGTGTTCTGCCATTGTCTTTAGCATAAATAAGCATTGGCACTTTGCATCTATTTGTAGCTTTCACAGAAATGGCTAAATACAGATTTTGTACTGGAATATTGAAATCTTGATTTCATTGACACCAAAGGAGAAATTTCATTGATCATGGTAGGGTCACGACTTCACCCAGCTCTTTCTGATCTCTTGCTGATCTCTTCTCCCTTGTATCCTGCAACAGGAAGTATGGAAATGGTTCAAAACTGCACCAGGGGGGTCAGACTGGACATTAGGATGCATTTCTTTACCATGAGGGTGCTCAAACACTGGAGCAGGTTTCACAGAGAGGTAGTTGATGCCCCAAGCCTCTCAGTATTTAGGAGGTATTTGGACAATGCCCTTACTAACATGCTTTAACATTGGTCAGCCCTGAATTGTTCAGGCACTTGGACTAGATGATCACTGTAAGCCACTTCCGAGTGAAATAGTCTATTCTATAATACAGGAAATATCCAACAAGTTCCCTGTGGATTACATCTATTTGGATTGCTCATTTTACCTCATTTTGTTTGCTACCAGTCTTTCCTGCCCCTCAGGTACACGGCTGAATGTTTCACAATCTGGGAATGGATGAGCTGGGATGTACATCATGGGCATATGATTTATTATTAAGAGCAACAGTACACCGTCATGAGCAGCAAGCTTACTCAAAACCACATGTTTCTGGTAAATTATTTTCTCTTACAATCTTATAATCAGTTGAGCTATCTTACACTAAAGATAAAAGTCAGCACTAAGTTCTTATGTTGTTTGAGCTGCATTATTTCAGGTAACATGTATCAGATACTGCATGATGTAGCCTGAAATGATATAATGCAGCATTCCCAAATACAGGGAAAGCTGAATGTTATTTCAGCTGCCAGGCATATTTTTGGACAGTAAATTTTACAGCCAGTGTTTATGCAAGAACAAACAGAAAACAGAAGACAACTACTTGTGGGCTTTGAAATGTTATCAGTTTCAGAAAGAAGCTCTGGATATTTCTGCTGTACCACAGTCTGCAGCACACACATGCACACATTTTGAAATACCTGTACTATCTATGGTTGCTGAAAATAAAATACCTCCATGTTCAAAATAAAATAAAGACAACAGTATAAGGCAATATGGAAAGACCCCTATGTGAATAGCTAGGTAGAGAAATGACAGAAGGAGGTGGGAAGTAACAGACCTCACTGTCTGCAAGAAGTGAAAGAGGGGGGAGTCAAAGATGGCATGATTATTTTGTGTGGTCAAAGAGGTTACCCTTAGACTGAGTTCAGGGAGTATCTAGTAGCTATCTGGATATGTTTCCTAGAGCAAGGTCTGTTAAACTGGTAAATACTCCTGAGGAAAGATGGAGATGCCCCTTAATACTCAGGTCATTTAAAACTAGATTGCAAACTGCAGGGAACAATTTTAGACTGGCAGGGGAGAGTAACATGCAACATAATACCCAATTTTTCATCTCTAGTTACTCTCACTCTGTGAATTCACATTTCAGGGGACTCGAAACAAAATACCAGTCTCTCACATTGAGGGCACTGGAGATTTCTGTGTGGCTTTTTTGCCATTGTTCTGACAATGTTATTTCAGTAGAGGTGTACTGACTCTGTGACCAGATGTGAATTCAGGTTAAAACACCACAAAAATATTGTTAAAAGGTTGGCAAAAGGAAAAGACACATCACCTACACACCTCAGTGTCCTCTTTTATATATTAGCTGAAGTTTGGAGCATGGGATGGGGCTGGGGAATTCTCAGACTGATTATGCATTATAGCCTACTTCCTGTTTCCATTGAAGTCAAAGGCAAAACTCTCATTGATCCCATGGGAACACATGCTATACTTTCCCACTCCATAGCTCTAATATTTTAATGGATTTAAACATTTTTGCTTTAAAAAAAATCACACTCATGCTGACAGTTTAGACACCAAATTTCTTGAAGTTTGATGTAATTTGAAATAAGACAGATGTGAAAACCTCTACAAACAAGATTTATAATGGGAACAAAATTTTAACCTTAATGTTGACAGCTCTTGTGATATCACTAATATCAATAAAGGGAAGAAAAGAGGTTTTTTTGTCACTCTGTGGGGACAAAACCGTACAGTTACTCCCATTTGAAAAACAACTCCCACTAGGACTTCAAAAAACACTGGTCACAACCTCTCATACATGAGGATTAATTATGTTCTCGTAGTTCTCTTTAAGCTATTTCTATGCAAAGTTGTGAGTTCAGAGGTCACACTGTACATCATGCACAGCATATTGGGGAGCTTTCAGAAGCGCAGGTACAGTTTGAAGGGTTATGTCATGTCGTATGATGTGACTCTAACTGTATGTAAGGAAAGCCATGTGCTCCTATAAAGCAGCTTTACAAAGACCTAAGCCTTTTGTGTTTTCAAGTAACTCACACAAAGCACAGGTTTTCTTCCAAATTTAATTTCATTAAATTCCTGGGCCAAGGCAAGCCTCTCTCTGGACAAGAAGAGGTGAATACAGCTCTTTCTTATTCTTAAGAAAGCCACTAAACAGACCAAAGACCAAAGTCAGGCTAGACTTGTCACCCTTGGGATAAGAGTCTCGTCCTGTGCTCCTCCTATTAAATGGGCCAAGTTAAAGTCTTTACCAGTGGTATTCAAATGTTATTCTTTACTCTTCCATGGACTGTCCTAATAAAGTGCAGACCTTTTAGAGACTTTGAGCACATGTTCCCATGTCTCAGAAGTAGCCTTTCTTTCCTCTTGTCTTTCCTTTATTCAGAAGGTACACAGAGTCAAGGTAAATAGTACCAAATATATACATTACTCTTGGGAGAAGCATGCTCATTGAATTATTCTTTTCTATTTTACTCTCCTTTTCCTCCTGTGATGTCAATAGCCCTCTTGTTTCAGAAAATAGAGCTTTCTGTGGTAAAGATAACCTTCCTGTGCTACATTCCCCACTTAGGGAGATGGAAAGGGGATTCAGTGACAGGATGCATGGGAATGGTTCAAAACTGCATCAGAGGAGGTTCAGATTGGACATTAGGAAGCATTTATTTACCAAGAGGGTGGTGAAACACTGGAACAGGCTTTCTACAGGGGTGGTCAATGCCCCAAGCCTGTCAGTGTTTAAAAGGCATTTGAATACCCTTACTAATATCCTTTAGCTTTTGGTCAACCCTCAATCGGTCAGGCAGTTGGACTAGATGATCATTGTAGTTCCCTTCCAACTGAAATATTCTACTCTATTCTAGCCTAGTTTATGCTGTTCTGGTCTGTTCTGTTCAGTTCTGTTCTGATCTGTTGCACATAGCTGGTGGTTGTAGCAATAAGTATGCATAAGAACAAAGAACAGTAATCATCAAGAGCTGGTGAAACAACATGGCACAGTTTGAAATCAAAACTTTATTTCTCTGGGCACAGCTTTGCTTGCAGAAATTAGGCTCTATCAATTAATTCTTTATGTGCATACTAATCGATAGTAATATGATTATGACATGAATATACACAAGATAAACATGTAGGCAAATAGCAGGAAACCATCAGTCAGAGGCCACTCTAAAAACTCCACTGATAAAGAAAGAACATCTGACATTTTCAAAACTCTGGAAGAGATAATTAGCTCCCACAGCATTGTAATGACATTTGAACAAGAAAGTCCTTACATCTCCTAGAAAATGGCAGATAGCCATAGTAATAGAAGAGGGAAAAGACAATGATTAAAGCTGTACAAATGTTTTTGAACAAGTGAAATTTTGTTGAAGCAAATGTCTTCCAGAACAGTATCTGTTTCAACAACTCTTTTGAACATCCAAGTCTTTCTGACTATTCCAAGCAGAAAACAGGAGAAATATTAAGATTAATCCTCACATTGCATTAGTTCAGATGTTGGGATGCCAAAGAAAGAGCTTTGAACTCTTAGTCCCACTCAGAGAGTAAAATATCTATCCCAGATCACAAGAGAGAGAAAAAAAATACACAGTGAATTGAAAAGAACCCTCACATATAAAACCATTTCTGGTTTTGACTCAAAAACTCATGTTTCTCCACAATTTTATTTTGAAAAATTTTCCAAAGGTTTGGGATTTTTTTCCAAAATAGAAGCAAATTTTTTAAACATTGAAATTTACTGAAAAACTGTGTTTTCCCTCCAGACATCTTTACATGTATATATCTAGTCTTTTTATTACTAAGTGTTGTTCATGTCCCAGTTTCTTTGTCCAATGTAAACTTCTATTGTTTTAATTTTATTATCCAAGTGTGATTCCAGTCTAGAAGAAGACTGGAGATGCAAAAGTCATCATTGCAACTTTCAGCTAACTCCTACAAAGATATGGTAGGCAGGACTCCACATGTTTAAAGGTACACAGAGAGTTGCAGGCCCTTAAATGGCCATAGTTTCCCATCATTATCTTCTCTCATGAAGGCATGTGTTCTTCACACAGACTGTCTCTGAAATGCTGAACTGATTTGATATGGCTGCATTGGCAGTGTTTGCTTGCAGGGATTCATTCATTGTCCCTGCAGTCAGCATAATACGCTTTACTGTGGCAGCTCTAAGTGGCAGCAGCTGGGTATCTGTCAATTCCTAGCCCAGGTCTGATTTTAAAAAACCTAGAGCAGAAGACTTTCCAATATGTTCCATTCTCCTTTCCTTCCTATCCTTCGGGTTGGTTTTTTGTGTTGAAATAGTAAACACTTTCATGAGCGAATATAATGAGATCTTGTGCTTTCAAAACGAGCAGTTCTGCCAAGTGCATCTCAATCTGTTAAAAACTTACAGGACTGTTTTAAGGGTTTTTTTTAGTAGAAACCAGAAATTGATTCAGATACTACTAAATTAAAAGAACAAATACACTCCTGAGTAACACTATACTTCTCACATGCTCTTCTCCACTTGTCTTCAGGCCTTGCTAAATCTTTCTAAATCTTTGCAGAGAACTGTAATGAAAGCAGCATATTTTGGACATGCTGACACCATTGAATCAATCATGTTGCAAAGACCCTGAAATAATAGACCCAATGTCTGTTCTAAGAACACAAGATACATGGATGCCTCAATCTGTCACTACATCATAACTCAGAGACCATTACCTTTGGCTTACCTTTTTGCAGATAATGTGCATCTCAGCATGGTCTGGATGGAGTAAATGGGATAACTATAAGCTCATGGATTTTGTCTCCATTGCATCAGCAGGCATAGCCACTATATCCTTCCCTTCTACACACATCTGCAATGTGTCCCCTTTTAATAAAGTATTGCTGAGTATGAATATATATACAATTCTCATACAATTTTGTAAGATCATTTATTGCTGATTTATTTTCTATGTTATTTTAAAAGGCAAATAATAAACAAACAAACTGAGCTATCAATTCCATTTTCAAGTGGCACTGCAAACCAAGTAGGTTCCAAAAATACTGAGAAAGGTAAGTGTACTGATTTACAACAGGAAGGAATAGCAATTCTTATCAACTAATAAATTGAAATGGAATTGCTTCTGAGAGAAAAAAAAATAAAAAGGAGAATGGGTAAGAGATAATCAGCTATGAAGAAAAAGGACCCTTTGCCCCATAAACTGATTATCAGATATTAAAACTTGACAGAATGATATGAATGTAGTGTTTTAAAATTAAATTTTAATAAAGCATTTGATATTCTATATAAAAAAATCTAGTTTGACATATTTGTCCCAGCCAATATGTATTATTAAAGATATAAATGGAGATTTAGAACTGGCTAAAGGAGAAAATAAAGGATTATAATACAGAAGTAATATCACACTGGAAGAGACGACACGTTAAGACTATTGGCAATTGGCCTTATGGGATGTCTTCATCTGGAAGTTGTAGTATAGGCAGCATGGATGAAATTCTGAGACAGAACTGAATTGGAAAAGGCATCAGTACTACCTGGAAAGTGAAGGAATAGGAGCAGGAACTTTTTTCTTTGAAAAACTGTAAATCCCAGGGGCAAAAATATTAATTTCATGCTGTACAGAAGAAGCAAGAAATCTAGGAAAATTATTGTGGCATATAAGTTTTTTGATAGCAACAAAGGCATAATCCTACAAAATACTATACAGTGTTTCTGAAGCTGAATGAATGACTAAAAGAAATATCAGTATTTCATGGTGTTTGTGAAGACGTGCTAAGAATGGAGCAGGCCTTCTGCACACAGCTGGGATCCAGCAAATTATCTATAACTTTATGGCAACTAAAGGTTGCTGAAAAGAAAAATAAACATGACTCACATGTAAGTTAAGATAATGGTCTAAATTTATTTATCTTGGAGAGGGAACAAATAGGGATGAGACCTAGTAGCAGTCCATGTACAATTGACAGATAAGGGCATGGACAGTGAAAAAGGAACTGGTTAGGGAGTCAGAAGATGAAATGAAGAACGGATGATTTAGGCTGAGCACCTCAAAGCCTTCTCACAGGGAGGCATGTTATTCTGCAAAGGAGTCAAAAATATACCAGTTTGAAGGCTTTAAACATGACTGGATAGAACACTAAGACTAAGAATTCATGCTTTAAGTCAGGCCTCTACGTGCATTTTTAGCTGAAAAACCACATTTACACATTTTTGTGTCTGTTAAAGGCTTCTTGGGCTTCAGTCCAGCCCAGAAAACCTCACTGCTGTCTCCCACCTACAGCTGCTTCTTCCTTCCCTTCTCCCTGCACCTCTGTCCTTAAGGAAAGAACATCAGTATTTCTACACCAGAAAATACTGTTATTGTCCTCTGGTCTCAACTCGTGAAAGGCTGTGACTTGCACAGCAGAATGTGTGTCTGGACAGAATCCTTCCTATTGACTGTTCCATGCAGCCAAGCCTGCCTTGACTCAAACACTCGCAACCACAGCCTCCATCATTCTCTGTTCCTTAGATTGTTTTTAATGTTGCACTTTTCACCATTTTTATGTCAGATTTATTTTTATGGGTTATAAGTAAAATTTATCAGTATATTCATCTGCATGTTTTTCATACAGTAAAGTCAACTGAATGGTTTTGTGAATTATAAGCAAGTCCGTCATTTCAGCAAAGGTTCTCCAAAGTGCTCTATTGGATTGAAGAGGGGTTTAAAAGCTGAAGAAAGTTTGGTGGATTTTATCTCTATGATGTTGGCACCCCATTTACCTTATCATTTTATTTCAAACACTGGTGACATTATTTCTGTCTTAAGCAACAAACATCAGCCACTACCTTTCCACAAAAAATGCTTACAAAGACTTCCGAGATGACCTTTCAGCATCTTATGTAAAAGCACCAAATATTTGTTTTTAAATATTCAAGTTATCAATTTGGATGTAAATTATATATTTAAAAAAAAATAAATACATTTCAGGTACTACTTAAAATTTGTTGATTTCTGACTTATAGTAGGCAAATATAATCAATCATCCACACCGTGCATAGCCAAAAATGACTGAGGTTTGCAATGAGATATTGGAAATCTTTACATTTTCTAAAATAATATTTATTTTTAATATCCTGAACAACATGTATTTCAAGTGTTAGAAAAAAAGTGCCTGGGATATATATAGTAGAAAGAGTTGAATTTCAGGCAAAGGTAACTGGAACAGATGAGTGAAAAGAGTGCAGAGGAATTAAGTGCTGAGAACTGCAGTAATGTGATGCTTCAGGTTTTTCTTCTGTAGACAGGTCTTGTAAAGTCTACAAAGCCTGCACTGGGCTAGAGCAGTCTTGTTTTCAGGCCCTTGCTCCCAGGCCCTTGTCCAAACCCCAGGTAAAGGGGAAGTCAGGACTCATTTTCTTGGTTCCCACCTGTGCACACGCATGCACATGCATACACACAAAATGGAGTCAGAGTTGGGATTAAGATGAGGTCAAAAAGCAATTAAAATGACTGATGAATTAGTGGAGAAAGAATTTAAATGTATTTAGCTTTGTTTGTCCCACCAATGACAAAGAAAATTCATCAAAGAACCAAAAAGGGAAAAAATAAAAGTTATTTGCAGCCTATAAAAGACTAATGTTGCATTCTTTGATTTTTTGTCAAAGACCACATTTTGGGAAGAAGGGAGAGAAAAAAGTATCCTGTAGCCACACTTCATCTGCTGCTTATTCTATTCTCCTTCTTGCTGAGCTTGAAGAGGCACAGCCTGGCTTCTGAAGGCATTCTGTGTCCTGATTGAGCAGCCCCTGCTTTTCTGTTGCACCTTCTGGAGCTCCACTTCACTGCTCACTGACAAGATTTAATCCACCTTGAATATGGCTTACATCATCTAAGTGGCTACGGTTATTTCAGAGAGCTTTTCCTGAAACAAAAGCTCATCTGCTGCTTGAAGTTCACATTAAATGAAGGGCAGTTATTTTACCCCCACAGTCTCCTGAGCAGCAGTATCAAGTCCCTTGAAGATGGTTTCCCAAAATTCTGATAAAATATGTGCAGTCAGAAACTTGCTTTTCCTACATAATGCTAATAAAGATGCTACATATTGACAATGTCCAATTCCAAGCCTGCAGTTCTCCCCAATATGGATAAATCACTCTGCAATGCCATATGCAGGTGAAATACCTTACAACAGAAATAGTGTTTACTTAATAGAAAATCTAGAAGTATTTAACAAGTGCTGAAATAATGTGAGACATGGAACATCATGGACTCACCTTTGCTATTAGATCCTGCACAACCTACAGTACAGTACAGCAGAATGTACTCCAGCCTACATAAATCTTGCCAGGAGTGAGCAGCTCTTACTAGAGGCATAATTATAGACAGAAGTGTGGGTATGCCTCAGTTCATGGGCAATGGAAAATAATCAAAGATCTCCTCTCATAAAAAGCCATGTGCATTGCAAACGACACAAAACTTCTGAAGTGCTGCAGACATTAAGTGTCACCACCAGCAGGGTGTGTATGTTAGCCCGATAAAAAGCATAGGATTGCCTGCAGCCCAGTGAAGTGAACAGCGCTGTGAACTTGGCAGGTACCTCTGTGCTGCTGACAAGGATCACAGCCACTGTCTCCCGCAGCAGCTCCCACTGAGCAGTGAAATACTGAAGGGGATTGGAGCCGAGCCCACCCAGCTCTGCACCCCGGGAGGCTGAGGGGTTTGCTCACCCGTTCAAGAGCCCAAGTGTCCAATAGATCCGCGGTCTCTGAGCCACCTCTCAGTAATCTGGTGTGGGTCTGATTATTCTCCAAAACCTCTGCTATGCACAATTTATTCCTAAAAACATCCGCTTTCAACCTTAGCCAGAAATTGAGAGTTGGCACCTTAGTTCATCTTCTTCTGTCAATCTTACAGAGTTATGTGCCCCTTTGAGTCCCAGGCCTCAAGGAAGCAGGGTTACACAGAGGCACCTTTCCACCAAATGACTGGAGAGACAGCGTTTTCCTTCGCAATAGGATGCTTGGATTGAGTACAGTAATAAGAGGAGTAAAACAGTGATCATCTAACAGTGTGAAAAGAACACCTAGAAGAAAACAACACCTTAACCTTCCAGAAATAAATGTTCATTTTTATAAGCTTGGTTTGCTGAAAGCAATATATCTGAACAGTGAAATTCTAGATAAATCAGCAATAAAACTCACGTCAATTTTTCTTGCAAGTAGAAAACAACCGAATGTCACCTATAAAATAACAGAATTATTAACATAAATCTATAATAAGAAGCCGATTTTCATATACTCTTTCCAAGTGTCTTTGGCTTTCACATAGCTCCACTGTTTCATGTTTCCACAAAAGTGATAAAAATACATGCTCTTTTTCTTCCTTATAAGTCTGAGAGTTTTCAAGCACAGGTCAATGTCTATAGGGCCCAGCCTTTAAGAATTTAACCTTTATCTTGCAGATAAGAGACCACACAATTTTTTTTAAACCTTACATTTTATTTCCAAGGAGGCCATTTGACAGCCTAAGATTAATAATCCAATTCCTTACGTTTTGTGCCTCTACGGAAGATTATAGAGTCTTCCTGGTCATCTCCTGAAAGTGACCAAGTATATACAGAAGAGAAATTGCTAAGGAAAAATCAGTTGCACATGGATTAATGTGGTGTGAAATCATATTATGTGCAGAAACGTTTGTTCCCTGATGGCCCTGAGTGATTTAAGATTACAGGATTTTTATAAGGAGAAAAAGTGTTATTCACAAGCACCTTAATACATGGGTTTTGAGAAACTGGAAAACAGTAGCTTTTTGACTAACTGCCTTTCATATTAAAAAATCCAACCAGCTTTTTTGTTATAGATACCTTTTTGATTCCTGCACGGTTATGGATTTGGAAGACTTGGATATGAAATGTTGAGTGTATGGTCCTTAGGACATGCACTGAAGCATGAGATTAATCTTGGAAGAGATGTAGATTTTTTTCCCCTTGTAGATGAAGGATAGCTTAAAGAACTTATTTTTAACTCAGAGACAAGCTTTGAGTTTTGCACACCTAACAGAGCATTTGTCTCATATCATATATTCACACAGGAAATATATATCACATGGGAAATAAATCAAAGCAAGTTGGTCTTCAAGTACCTTCTACTCATTGTTTATACCTAAATGTTTTTCAAACCACCATTTAACATTTTGTTGCACTGTCATACACTCCACAATAACCAAATAACTGAATAGAGAGCTGAGGCACCAGTTGCCTGCAGCAATACATGCATGGCTTCAAACCCAAGCCTCAAAGTGCACAGCTCCTTAAAATGTGCTTTAGGAAGTAACATGGAGATGTTCAGCCTGCAATGAGGGAGGAAATACTTTTCCCATCCCAGAGAACTCTAAGGTTTCACAAATGCTTTTCGCTTTCCACTGAGAAGAACCCAAGAAACTTGCAATAGCATCAGGGAGAAAGCCAAAAGGCCACTGATCCCAGTGTTCTTGTCATTTGCCTGTGTATATGTGGTGGCTTCAGACACAGGCTCCAAACTGTGATAGTTTGGTGCAGGACCAACCTACACAGAGGAAAACTCCAACCTCATCTTGAGCACTTGCTGTCAGAGCCGATGTGCTTCTTCCCAGAAAGTTCACTGGTGTCTGTACACCAAGATCTTGAAGGAAAAAGAGTTTGCTTCAAAATCCAGCCGTACTCCCACTCTCTCTTTGGAAAGTAATCAATATCAAGTGCTGTAGTCACAGCATTACTGAGGGTAAGGGTCAGCAAGACAATTCAGACACTGCCCGGCCCTCCATGGGGCTCCATGTCTGCATGAGAAGAGGGAGTGAAGCAGTTTGTACACATCTTTGCACCCTTAGAGGGAGTGAAGCAGTTTGTACACATCTTTGCACCCTTCAAAGAAAAATAAAGCCCAGCTGACTATGCTGGCTTATATCCATGGCTGCCAGCATTTCAAAAGTGTTTTACAAGGGTTTTTTCAGTTTTCCCACACTGAGAGAAGAAATTTTTCAGTTTGGATAACTTATTTCACTAAAAAGTACAACTAACAGACAAATAAAGCGCATATGTGTGTATTTGTGCTACGCCTGTGTGAATGTGCACAAGAGAAACAAAATGGATGCTTGGCTCTTTTGAATTTGAATTAGTAAGTCAGGCAGCAGGTAGGGTCATTTGGATCTCCTCTGTGCTTGAAGTAACTGCCTAAAGGAAGATAAACTAATGGATTTTTTTCCCCTTGTTTTATTTTTTGCCTTGCAAGAACTACTGTAGGGACAACAATTTCTGTAAATAAAATACCTGAATTTTTCTAGCTCACACACCCAGTAGGAGATACTACTCTCAAAGGAGAGCATTTTCTGTATTTTTTTCAGTATATCTTCATGGATATTTTCTGCATTAGGCAGAAGATAAAAGAAGTTACAATGTCCCAGGCTCACCAGTCATATGTAAAATGTGACCCCAGTGTTAAGCTCATCTACTGCATGGCCACGTTCATTTAAGACATTTTCTCATCCCTTTAAGGCAGTTTAAATGATACCAGCACATTTTCAAATTTCACTCAGGAATAATATGAAATGAGGCAAAGAGACTGTTCTTCCCATCTTCCTCTCAGTGCTGAAATTCTATCCTCTTCCTTAATCTTCACAATCTTTTCTTTTCCAGCTTATATTAACACACTTACACTTTAAAATGGTATAACATTACAATGACAATACTAGAAAAGTTTGCTGACTTCCTATAGAATAGATTATTGTTATAAACTTTTATTTTTAGGCCAGGATAACAAAATTCCCTCTTGAAAGAAATTATTAAAAACTATGCTGATTTTGTTCATGCAGTAAAATTTGCATAATAGCAATAACCATGTTTTTAGAGCTTGCATTGAAGTAAGAGAAGCAGCTAAAGGTTTTAGGTAATTATCACCCTTCATACAAACAGCCTCAAATACTTTCAATTTCAGATCTTGAAGAAACTCTCTTGAGAGTAGACTTTAAAATGCGGATGACTCAGCTCTGATACCAGCTGAAAACCAGAATTTCCAGTTGCTTCCAAAAGCATTTCAAACTCAAAGCCAAGCAGAAAAGTGGCAAATGTGATCTGAAAGTTAAGATAATGTTTGATCTGCATGGAATCTAGTTTGAGCGAAGTCATTTTTCGTAGCTTTGGACGTTGATGCAGAGTCCTTCTTTGAGCAGGGACGACTCTGATTTGACTCTTAGTCTGGCTGCTGGAAGAGTGTTCTTTTTATATGAGAATAAAACATGCCATTTCACAATGCAACCAGGAACCTGCATCCTTGCTTGTAGAAGCAATTCTACTGCAGTTAAGGGAATTGTCTCTTCCGATCCAGAGTTTTGAACACCAGTGAAGAAAGCTGCAATCTGAGTATTTTATACTGATTGTGTCCAAGGTCACCTGAAAATTGTTGCAGAAAATTCCCTGATATCTGAAAGATCAGACCTTGTCAGCCAAATGCACCACAGCTCCCTGACTTGCATTCTACAGTCAGCAGAGCAAACACAGAAAGTGATAGGTCTTATTTGACCAGGAAGCCTGACCTGATACAGGTAGACTTTGTTAAATCTTAACCTGGGCTGATTCACCTTTCAGAGATTAATTCAGGGTTAACCCAAAGCAAAAATTGTTTTTCAGTTGACTTCATGAAGCCTTTTAATTCTCAGCCACAAGCAACTTTTCTTTTTTGCCCTTTTTTATACGAAGCTAAATGTTCTGTGGACACAGCAATTTCATTAACTCTTGGTAAATAAAACTGAGTATTTTCCAAAAAGCTCTAGTCCATATATTTGTGTTTACTTGATGTAACTTGTTCAAGATGGAATTTTTTATTTCCACTTCATCAACAGCCACATACTCTTTTTCCCTTTTTTTTTCAGGCCCTTGCCATCTGCTCTTAATTAACAAAAGCAAACAGTGATTGATAGACAGATACTGTATTTGGTAGTAGTACCAAAAAGTCAGCTTACAGGTGTGGTGAAAACTAAGAATGCAGAAAACAGATTCCCCAACTGGGAGAAAGTTCTTTGTAACCTAGTTTGTGTGACTTTAGACCTCCACTGGACCTGTAGGTTTCTTTTCATTTTTAAAGCTGAAAACAGGATTCTACTTCTCCCCTTAAGTAAACAGACTACTTGGAAAGAAAATAAACGTAAAACCCCTAAACTAAGATTAAAAGTATTAAAAAACAATTCTGAATTAAGGCAGGGAGCTGTGGAAAAGAGCAATGACCTACAATGGAACACATACAGGAATTTTACTGGAAAAATAGCAGAACAGCAAAGCAGCATAAATTTTAAGGTTTTCTCAGTGATGCGAAAAACTGTTAACTGGAATGCACCTGTCAGTGCAGAATACATGGAGTCTTAAAAAATTTATATACTGCAGTTTACAAAGAATAAAATGAATCCTAATTGTCTAATCAGCACAGAAATTCAAAAAGCTATAGAAAACCCTCCTTGCATGTTATGCAGAAGCAAGAGGTTTACCAAAACACTATAATTACAGTGCAGCAACATATAATTACAGTATGCATCATAGAACTGTATCTATATATATTGGCTGTGCACTTTTTAGGGGAAAAGGACAGAAAAATGTGTCAGAGCTCTTCAGCAACAGAGTAGCTGTGGATTTTGAACAACACTCTTGCTCTTCATGTCACTTTTTACCCATCTGATCAATTTTTCTCCAGAGAGAGGAACAAGTCTTTAATTTGTTTCTACATTGCTAATAAAATATTTACTAAGAAGGTAAGGAATTCCAGTATCTTCACGGAAGAGATAAGTAATTTGGAGACTATCCTCTTTGCAGATACCCATAAAGTAAGTTTTCCTTTACAGATGGACAAAATATTAAGCCTTTAATTATAAACTTAAGGGCTGAGAAATATGGTTTTGCTTTGCACTTGCATGAAAACAAAGCCTGTCAGACACATTTGCAAACAGTGCCTTAGTATATAAATTAGCATTTTTAAACTTTTATCTTTCCAGAAAAAAAGTTGGACTTAAAGATCTACCCATGTTGAAACTCTTTTAAAGTGATACATTATTCAATGTGGTTTGGGTTCAATAGCAGAGCTTTTTTCAATTAAAAAAACCTTTTCCTGAATATTTCTTGACAAACTCATCCTTCCCAAGACTTTTCCATCAACAATTAAGCTAAAGTAAAGAGACACAGCCTCACCTCTGTACAGGGATTTGGTGTTTTGGTTCATTGGAACCTGACATGATATTTTACTGTACAACATTTTTGCTTTGATGAACATTTTGTCATGACATGCCAACAGAGAGGAAAGGGCTGTTTTGAGAGGGGCAAGATAAGAAATCTTACGATGTAAATTATATGAAAATGTACCTTTGAATAATTGGACTACCTCCACGATTTTCATCGGTGAAGAATAAATTCTGGTCTGTTCCATCTGTAAAATGCTAGTCTAAATAAAACCTAAGTAAATTCAATCATAACATGTAAGTGTAACTGAGAAGATCTATTAAAAAGTGATTTTTACTGGCAATTAAAAATAATTACATGAAACCTTTTCAATATTTCTATAAAAAATCTACTTCTTTAATCTATAGTGCAACTTTAGGTGTTAAAATATCAAAAACATTTCTAACACTACAAAAAAATAATTCCCTCAGAATTCAGGAAAATTCTAAAAATCTTCCAAGTGATATAATCTTTAAGATTTTAAAATTTTCTATGAAAATTTTCTATCTGCAGAACTTCAGTATATATGTCTAACTTAAGAAATCAAGAGACAAAGAGGGTCTGCAAATGAAACTATTTTCAGCTAGCACTCCCCCAACATCATTTTTTATTTCCTAATACCTCTAGATCACCAAGATTAAGACAAAATGATTCCTGCTAAATATTAGACTAGTGAAAAACAGCCCCAAATTCAGTGGGATGAAATTTGTCAGTAAAATTTACCATGTATACAGCTCACAAAAAATTGATGTCTCAGGGACGAATTTAAAAAGCTGAAGCAAAAACTTTTGAACATATGCAATAGCTGTGGGTGGTGAAATACAGAGGTCCTGAATTATGCAAATGTGTCTTGAAAAGTCTGGGGCGTAGTGGCAATAATTTAAGTCATCTGTTGCTGCTGTTCACCTCCAACTAGTGACACTTTTTTGTAGCCCTCATCAAAATTTGGATCTGTTTCCTGCTGGCAGGCCAACCCCATTTCCTTGCCATCAGTGCAAATACCCTCAACCCCTGTGGTGGGAATGGCAGTGCCACGTGCTCTTCATTTTGTCCTGGGCTGCAATAACCCAAGGGTAATACTAAACCTGGGTAATTCTGACTCTGAGGATATACGTTATTCATACTGACTCCTGCCTAGTATGACTTTCGTGTATCCTTTACTTTTTCATCTCCATAGTTCTTGTAGGATGGAGGACTGTGAGGGTTTAGGACTAAATCGACTGCTGAAACTACAAGGAGGAAATTTTACCCAGAAAAAAAAGGTTTTTTTCCACCTCTTTCAAATGCACCAGGATCAGATGAAAGCAGGATTCCTGCATTTTGGATCATTTTATGATGATGTGGATCACTGTGACAATTCCCACTATAAATCTCACAGACGCTTCCCCTCCTATACCCAACACCACAAGAAAGCACAGAGTTGAACATATACTCTGACTAACCCAGCTCTAGTTCTCACACTTCTCCATTGCATACCAGTAGCAGTAAGAGCAGTGAAAAAATCTGCTATATACATGTTCTATCTATGAACACCTTGACATCATGATAAAATAACAAAGCAAACAGGCAGGTTAAAATAAGCTCTTCTTTAGTAAGCTTGAGTTCATTCGAAAACTTATTATATTCACTGCAATGCACAAAAGTCTCCTCTGTGGACATTTATATTGTTGTATTTCAACAACAGCATAAATTTTCCCTAAATTTTCCAGTCACATGGAAAGGCAATGCAGTTTCCTTTAAATCCCAACACACTCAAATACAATTCATATGATGCCTGTGAAGCATCATTACAACTTGCCAGTTCAGAGCAAATCCCTCTCTTTGAACACCTTGTTGTGATGAGAGCTGCCTGCCAAGAAAGCTCTCAACATATGGATTGAAGCTCTGAAGAATGTCTTTCTTAACTTAGAGATGTCTTTGACACCACTTTCACAGTAAGACTTGTAAATCCTTCTGTAATTTTGGGGAAGGATAAGAGATGTGTCTGCAAATGCACCTGATCAAAATATAAGCCATTCCAGAGGTATTTCCTAATCACCGCTCCACATTTCCCAAAAGATAAAGAAAGTGTATTTCACTGATGCCTATTTTCTGCCTTAAAGGGTCAGCCACACTGCCCTAAAGTATGCAACATTAAAAAAGAAGTATCTGCACAAATAAGAGGATATATCAGGCGTTGTACAGATACTTCTGAAAGCAAATTAACAGCTAGGCTTTTGTAATGACTGATTTTGTTTATCTGTCATATAGCAGCAGGTCTTAGCCCTTTTCTGTCCTGTAGGCTCACAGGGTTTTCTAAATCGGTACTTTAACTCTCAGGTAGAGACTGTGTACCACCATGGTAAAAATTTTATCATTAGAATTTTTTATTTTAAATCTTTGAGCACTTTAGCTAAGTCTCTGTGTGGAAGATAAGATTGCAGGAGTACAACAACAACTGCTCATGTAACAGATCTTTTTTCCTGAACTCTTAAGTGACCCAAGGCTGGTTTTGGGCAAACCTTAAATGGTGTATCTAAACAATGAGATTCCCCGTTGGGCCTGTGAAGTTAAGATGGAAACCTTGAGAATTGTCTATCTCACAATAATTCTAGCACTTCCTGCTCCACGACTGATATACTGCAACAAGGGCCTTCTTTGTAACGCAGCCTATTTATTTCTAGATCCTTTTAGCTGCAAATTAAATGGCAGTTCACATAAAACTGAAAAGAAAATCCCGAGCTCTTTGAAAGGATACGATTTTTCCAGAAATAATTTTCAAATAGATGTTTTTCACCAGCAAAGTTGGTGGGAGAACATGACAAAATGTGTTTTCCTAAAATATGTTGTTTTGCCAAAACAGAAAAATATTGTTAAATTGCATCACTTTTGATAGTATTTGATAGAAACGTGTCTGAAGTCCAGAGAATATTGTTTTTTCAAACAGAATTAAAGAGATAATAAAAATTGTGCATTTGCTAAAAAAGCATATATTCTGACAAAATTCATATTTTTTTACTAACCATTGAAAGAATTTTGTTTTAATTCAGGCGTTGAATGCAGAAAAAGCTAAAAATATAAACATCCTTGGGGGCAGAAAACATTTGTCTTCTAATCCATTGTATTTCAGTTTGTAAGGGGAAAGCCTGAATAAAACATTATATTCTATCATTTTGGGATTAATTTTATACAACTTGCTGATACATAAGATAATCATTAGCACACAAACTTTTTTGTGGGATTTCCAAGTGCAGTTTTGAGTTTGTTGCTTGTTTTTCTTGTAAAGTTGAAATATTTTGATAGAACCACTAAAGCTGTGTAAAATACCTAAGGCCACAAAGCTGCAAAGGCTCCAGGTTAAGATGCAGTATGGTACCCAGCAAGTTAGGCCATTAATTCATTGTGACTACGCAAAAAAGAATTTCATCATGTGTTTAAACCTTTCCTGGTTGTTGTCTGAGAGAGAGTGCTGTGATACAAAAGAACAAATCTTCCTGTACAAAAACATATAAACATCAACTTAATGTAAATATTGTATGTCTGGCACGAATGCAACAAAAGACTGCCAAGAGACTCTATGTTCTCATCTTCCAGAGTGTAAAGCCCATATGGAGAAGGCATTTTTCTGACAGCCTCAAAAATGATCTCCATTCACTTGGGTTCTGTCAACTACCAAAGACTACATTCCATAGTGTCTTGCACAGGTTAATTACAAGTCAAATGAAAAACTGTCCCAGAGGTAAAGATTTTGTATTTGTAAGGCTCATCTGACCCTCAAGGTGACCCTTAAAACTCTGATGAAGTCAAGATGGGTTTTTTTCTGAGTTTTCTAATACCTGCTCAGTATTAGCAAGTATTAGACTTTTCTGATAACCTCACAATAGTCAATCTTTCTACCAACTGTGAGTCATATAGACAAGGCTGTATACAGAGAGAAAAGGAGTAAGAGGAGACCCATGTACATTTTTTTTAAGATTGTACTATTTGTTGATGAAAAATAAAAAAGCAGTTCTAATTTTAAACAAATATTCAAATCGGCAAGGTGGTTCACCCATTCCTAATTCAGATGCAAAGTAATGGTATTTCCTCCACAGGAGTTAAAAACTGATAAAGAGACTAACAACTATTACAGTAGCAGCAATAATAAATTATCATCTAAACAAAAAATCAAATCAAAGTATTTCTCTAAACAGAATATCTGTCTTGACATTTAGCTTATAATGGATATTCTTAGTTAAGACTACCAGTTTTTGGTCTTAGTGGCTCTAAATTAAGTTGCATTACTTTCAAAAAATTTATATTTATTATTCATTTGTGATAAACTGATATTTGCTTTTTATCAGAAATGGTGCATTAGAAATTATATATTATTTTGTCTCTAATGAATGTTACTACTATTTTCATTGTTCAGCTGTACATGAATGACTATGTTTATGAATCAATTAAAAATGTTAAGTAAATATCACCCTATAATTCTCATCAAGATAAAACTTTTCAAAGTTTTGAACATTATTTCAAACATGTCTTTGACTACATACACTTCTTGTTGTGGGGAGGGCTGCAGTCAAAATCTAGGTAATGTTATGTGCGTCAGCAATGTAACTGTCACATAATACTCATTTATACTTTAACATAAATGATCAGGTGCTTGAACTATGTCAAAAAACTATATTCTGCAAATAATCAGGAAAATATTCCAATTTGTCTTTTTTAATATAAAATTTCTACTTCGATAGCACTTTTCCCATCTTATTTTCCATTCTGCATACTAGTCGAGATCACTGAAAGATAATTGCATGAAGCACAAAATGACAAATATAAATAAACAATATTCTACTAGATCAATTTTTCTTACCTCTGGGTTTAGCTCACCTTCTCTAAAAGACACTTTCTCTTGGCCAAAAGTGTCTTCAGTAATGCAGGCACTTAAGGTCAAAATCTAAAAGACCTTGACATTTGAGACCACTTAATACATTGTAGAGGCAACGCACAGAGTCCAAAATAAATGAGAGAAAGAGATCAAGCTCCTACCATGCTACTTTTAAAGAAGTGTGATTTTCAAGAACTAGACATCTGTACACGTGTGATTTACTCCTGCCACAAAGACATTTTTCTTCCCATCTAGTGGTGATGAATTTCTTAAAATTACACCATAAACAAAGATAGGTATAATTATCGGGATCTGCCTTAAGAATTAAAGTAATATTTGATATAATAAAGTTACAACATCCAGACAATATGTATCATTTTTGCCTTTGAAAGAGCCTTCTATGTAAAATTCAGAGAGTGTTGTGAAGCTGCCACTGCATTTTTATCCCAAAGGAAAAGTAAGATATGCAGGAAAAAAAGAGATTCTTCCACCTTTTGTCACATGCCAGTGTTTTCTCTGTGGTTGTTGCTGATTCAAAGCACTAAAAATTGAAAAATTTAATTCTGTTTTCCCTAGTGTATCTTCTTTTTAGGTGATAGTACTAATTAATACAGGAAGAATTTTAGTACTTTTTGTAACTGTTGGGTCCTTATGTTTTTCTTGCAGGTAACAATTCTATAAATAACATCATGTTTGATTATTATGCCTTTAAAAATAGCTTACTCAGACAGCAAAGAGAGAAAATTTAGCATCAAATAACAAATATTCACATAAAGGATAGTTATCCTACCTGAAACTGACAATGTTTTGAACTGTCTCTCATGCCAATCCTCAGATCCTATGCTGAGAAGTAAGTGCTGGAAAACATATCTATCTGGAAAAAAAAGTCAAACAAAAAAGATCACAACATGAATTTCCCCATGCCATAGAAATGTACAGGCCCAGTCAACATACAGGCCCAATGCACAGGTTTCATTCCAGACTCAGTGTGGTTTCTGGGGATTAATTCATATTTTAAAAATTGAATTTAAGTGCTCTCCTACATTATGTCTGTTGTGCTTCCATTTCCTAGGGCTGGAGCTCTGAGGAGGCAAATCAAGTCCCACAAGACATCTGAAAAATTTTAGCAATTGTCAAATGAGAAAAGCAGAGGATATGTAAACTGAGGAAGATCATATTTCTATATTATTTAATTATTTAATATGCCACAGTACAGTTATATATTACAGTTAATGCCAGTAACATTTTCTTTCTTTGTTAAGACAAACATCAGGGAGACAAAGTCAGTGAGTTTAATTATTTGTCTAATTGTCTACTTTCAGTGTTCCACTACATCTGAATTCTAGCAACAGTTTTGAAATATTACAACATATGTGTTTGTTACATGAATTGGCAGGAATATTTTTTAAAAATTGAAGGAATCTCCATTTTCTGGGTCCGTGATTCCTGTTTGCAATCACAAGAAATCGCAGTTGAAAATTCCCTGTAATATTTATTCTGGCTTCACCTTGAAAGCAGTTTTATTTCTTGCCTCCACCGTTCCTGCAGAAGAGTTGTTATACAATCTTGTTGTTCTGATGCTTAAGAACATTTTTCTCATTTCCTTCCTATATTTATCCAAATGCTAATTTTCACTTTTTCCCACTTTGTCCTTTAGTTAACTAGCACATTAGATTTGTGAATATATCTTCCCTCTCAATCCATTCTTTTATATCACAAAGAAATTTTCTCCTTTCATTCTTCATCATACCAGTAATGTCAGTTCTGTGACATGAGCAATTATCACTACAAAATTTCTACCCACTGTGTTCAGGTCAATAAATGAAATATTTAACATGATTAATCTCAAGTCAGTCCTTCAAGAGCTCAACCAAAGTCCCTGTCCAGCATGATACCCTGAAGTCTGCTCTTTGGCAAGACAGAACACAATGTATTAATATACTATTTCTCACTTTCTTTGGATTTATTAATGACTTTAAACTATATCTTAAGGTCTATTTTCTGCAGTTTCAACTAAGAAATGACTGATTAAATTAGAAAAGATGACTACTACTGTAAAATACTTTTCCCTCAAATCACTTTTCCTGAAGAAAAGAAGAATATACTAAGAAACAAAGCCTGTTAAGGGTCTATATTCAGCTATGACCAGAAGCAGAAGTGTTAGAAATCTTAAAAGTGATCATCCTCCTGCAAGCCTTTGCAGCCCAACTCTGTAAGCTCCAGAGGATCAGATAAACATCTGAACTTTTAGACACTTGTCCACGGCTTACCCAAATTCCAAGTCTTTTGGGGTCACCCATCATTATGAATTTCCTTATTTTTATGTTTGCCAGACCCTTTTAACCCTAAATTTTCAGAGCTTCATAGAATTTAATTGCTCAACTCCCCCCAAATACAAAGGTTGTGTGATTAAATTCCACTTAACTCTGAAAAGATAAAGTTCACTATTACTTAATGTATAACCCTGTCTAAAAAATGTCGTTAACATACACAATTCACACAACAGTGGAAACTCTAGTATCCCCTTAAGGTGAAGCTGCTCTAGTCTTGCTCTGTGTATGTATGTGTCAATTTTTTCCCCCATTTATGACTGCTAATTAAAAAAATAAAATGCAAACCAGAAAACCCCCCAGAAAACTGACCTTCAGTGTGTTGAAACTCCTGAACTTTATAAAGTACAGGTTCTGCTAAATACCACAATTTTCCAAGTTTTTCTATTTCTGTTAACTTGTTATTTAAAAACATATCTTTTTAAAAAGTATATACTTACATGTACTTTTATGTGTTTTATTGTTTTAATATCTTAGAGACTAATAAATGGATTTACCAATTATGTCATACTTAGCAGTACTTTTCATGTTTGAAACAAATTTTTGATCACTTTTCATGTAAAACCATCTGTGTCTATACTCATTCGTGACTAGGTAAATGATGCACCCATTTAAAATATTTTTGCATCTGACTGCCTGAAATTAGGAACGTAAAATCCTCATAAAGGGCCTAAATTGCATCCTTTTCAGTACCCAATTTCTATCACCTTGCTCAACACTAATCACCAAGTAAAAAAAAAACATCCCAACACAGTCTATTGTTTAAACACTTTATCTGTCTGTCCAACCAAGAGCTGAGGTGACCACTGTGCAGGTCTCTTCCACAGATATTTCAGAAAACAGCAAGAGGAATTCAGAGATGCTCTATGAATATTTTTAATTCCTATTTATTGCACTCTTCCTTGCTGTGTGGACACATCTGTTCCTCTCTCCTATTTCTTTGCCTTTAACCAGAATTAATTGTGGAAGATGGGACGGCACATAACAGTTTACATATTCTCAATAATCAACACTGGTATAAATTTCTCATAAACAAATATAAGCTTCTTTTAGATATGTCTCTCAGCAGGCTCAACTCATTCAGCTCCAGGAGCATTATCAAGAGTGATGTATTTGTCAAAAGGAAAATACTGACCTATGATGAATAGAAATCACTGTGGAAAACCTCTGTGGCCACAGTCCTGCAGAGACTTGCACTTGTTCTGTGCTTTGTGTGTTAGGATTAGTGCCTTCAAAATCAATGTGATTAATAAATGCAGTGCCTCACGGTGTGGGTGTTTGAACATGAATGTAAGTTATTGCAGGCTTGTCTCAATGAAACAGAAACCTTCTGAAAGTTTCAGGTTTCTCTAGGGAGAACTTCAGAAACTGAAAACAGACTAAACTGAGGAAATAAAATAAGTCTGAAGTGCTTTTTCAGTGACTTCAGGGATGGAGAGGGCATCAATTGTAAAAGGTAGAATTTAATGAAAAAACAGGATTTCTTGAAAAAAGCTCTTACTAATACCTTTACATTAAAAAAATAATTACAAGAAGCTCTGTGAAGTCTGGCTTCTGGGTACATGGAGAATTCAACTTATTGAATTAAATTTAAAATTTTGTTGTCTAGACCTGTTGAGGTCAGGATGCCAAGATTCCTAAACGACTCCTAAAAGTGTCTTTTGTCTTTTTTCAAATGACTTTCCTGATCATTTATTCAGCATGTTAAATGGCAAGAAATTAACCACTATAGTCCAAACCTCACCATTACCCACAAAAAACCTGAGAGAAACAAGAAGTCCTAAACTGATACAAAAGACATTTTTATACTTAATAAAAGTCTCTAGAGTAGCTACCATAAAGTTATTTCAGAATGAAACACATCCTTTCAAGAGAGTGTTACATGTTTGAAAGACACAACATATTTAATAATTGTTCTAGCTGTATTCCTACAATAATTTAAGTATGACCATGACAATATTTCAGTTTTCCTCTATGAGAACAAAATATTGCTTTGACATCAAAGCTTAGTTACACCAAGTGACAATGTTAGTTTCACATTGAAGTGCAGCATTTTTTCTAATTTTAAGGCAAAACAACATTGGTTAGAATTGCAATGCAGAATTTTGTTCTAACATGTCTATTTTCCATTTTATAGTGCATTTGTTTGCTAAGCTTTTATTCCTGTTGGCAAATTAAAACAACAAACTAGTACACAGCCTTTGATTTTTTTTGAATTCCCAAAACTGCATTAAAAGGCAACACTGACATCCTTAACACATTACAATAAAACTTTGTGTCAAGGCAACAAAAAGCAGTAAATTTGTGTTTAAAATTTGCTACAATCATTTCTGCAATGGTATCTAGTTACATTTTTGTCTCTCTCCTGTTGAATACCCCGTCTTAGTTTCATCCATCTTACTGGAGTTAATCACAGTCTCTGTGCTGATGTTAGCAAGGAATAAAAATTAGATTGCTTCTTAAGGGATGTTTAAATTAAGTGCAATAATCGTGGATAATGTGCAAAATCTCTGTGTGAGACAGCAGAATGATAAATGAGCATGCTTTAAAGTGGGAAGCCCTCCAGGTTGTATGCCTCCTCAAATCCCCCTGAAGACTGAGCGCACAGCATAGAAATTCTGTAGTGTTAGGTATCAGTAGTAATCACTTTCCAGAAAAAAGATAAATAAAATAAACATTCAGAAGGAAAGACACAACATCAGATAGTTCTGATGTGGTTAAATTGTTAACTGCTTTGTTCAGAATTTAATTTGAAAGGAAGGAAAATAATTTTCTAAGATGCTGATACAGAGGGGAATTGAAATTATGTATTGATTGATTGATTTTTTTAATTGTTAAAACTTTCATCAAAGTACACCATATATGTCTGTAAATGTGCTTAAGATTTTGATCCTACGAAGCGTTTTCTGTTTCTGTTAAAGTGGTGGAATGTTTTTCAGTGAAATAAATAGGAGCTACTCTGTGCTGGGGGTAGTAGAAGGGCAGTGTCAGGAAGAAAATGGCCTTTGCTGTACCTGTAGTACTCATAGTACTTATTCCATATAGTGCAGTTGTGGTTGTACTGAGATCACTACCAATTCCAAAAAAAAAAAGAACAAAAGATTCTGTAGAGATAATAATTAGCTTCAGTGTAAAACACACAAGGTCAGCTCCAAATGCCTTTCCTCATGTCGAGTCACACTTAATCACACCAAGAGGAACCTCATTGATTTCAGTGAGTGTTTCTACTGAGGAACTCCTGGGGTTCAAACACATTGGAATCTGCTCATAATGTGTGAATGGTCTGTATCACAGAGCTTCCATAATCTCCATATAAACACACTATAAATAGTTTATACACGCCAAGGTGAAACATCCACAGTGCACTATGCAGGTCCAACTTGCAGTTCTTGCTCTCTTGGTGAAGAGTGGTGGGATTCTCCTGCAGCAAACACTGGGAGTTGAAAGAAAGGTCAACAATAGTTATAAAGTTCTACCATATGGTAAGCTATTGTTTTCATATGCTGTGAAGCCTAGACAGGCCATAGAGTGACTTTCAGAGTAAAACTGAACATTCTAAATCTAAGCTGAGCCCAAATCATGTCAATTGTTAAAAGCTAAGAAAACTACTATAAATTCCATTTTGTTCTCTTTTCAGGTATCTAGCTCATATTTTTCAGACAGGAATTGTAACAAACTGAATGAAGAGAAGGTTTTTATCATATTATTGGCTCAAATAAAATTCCACAAGGTATATAGTCGTACATATATATATATATGTATATAAACTGCATTGGTAATAGTTAAGATACTCAAAACAATAATTTCTCTTTCTCCAAATGAAGCTTTGCATCATGGTCTATGTAAACCTACATAACTGCTTTCCAAGTGACATTTCTAATATATATAACAGATTCACAGAATGGTTGGGTTTGGAAGGAAACTGTGGAGGTCACCTGGTCCAACATCCCTTGGTACCAAGCCTGAACACCTAGATAAAGTTGTCTGGGATCATATCCAGAAAGCTTTTGATTATCTCCAAGGAGGGAGACTCCACTGGTCTCTGGGCAATCTTTATCAGTGCTCAGTCACCTTCACAGTGGAAAGCGTTTTCTGATTTTCATAGGGAGCCTCTTCTGCCTCAGTTTGTGCCCATTGCCTCTGGTCCTGTCACTGGGCACCTCTGAAAAGAGCCTGGTTCCATCCTCTTTACACCTTCCCCTCAGGCTTGCACACATTTATGGCACCTCCCCTGAACTTTCTCTTCTCCAGATGCAACAGTCCCAGCTCTCTCTGCCTTTCTTCATGGAAGTTCCAGGCCCTTATCTTCTTTGTGGCATTTCGCTGGGCTATCTACAGTGGCTCCATGTCTCTCCTGTACTGGGAACTGCAGAATTAGACACAGGACTCCAGATGTGTCCTCAACAGTGCTGAAGGAAAGGTTGACCTCCCTCAACCTGTTAGAAACACTTCTCCTTATGCAGCTCAGAATACCCTTAATTTTGCTGTAATGTTCAATGTGTTGTTCACCAGGTCCCTCAGGTCCTTTTGTGCCAAATTGATTTACAGCCAGCTGGCCCTCAAAGATGTACTTACTAAAAATTCTTTTTCTCTCCCACTTGAAGAATCCAGAAATGCAAAAAAGTTTGTCAGTTGTCACACAAAAATTACAGTCTTTCCTTTTAGAAAATCTAAAAGGAACAAGTGTATGAGACTCCAGCTTTACACCACAACAATTTGGAACTAATGGACAAGTGAGAGCCATTCGAAGAATATGCCTAATTAACTCAATAACTATGCCCAATGTACAAGTAAGTACATTTGCATGATATCTCAAGGAGTTATTTTAGCAATTCACCTTAAAACTCTCAGGGCAGGTTAATAATGATGAGCAGAAGTCATTAATGTTTGCGTATTTGGCTGGAATCAAAACACACCTTTTCATAAACCCACAGAGATTGTTCTGCTATGAGGGACAGAAAGCCTGCAAGGGCAAGCCATCCAGGCAGCCTGCAGGGCAATAGCTGGGAATTAAAGAATACGGAAAACTTTTTTTCTCACAAGAGCTGCTTTGTGCAGTTCAGATTAGCCCACTCTGGGAAGGAGCCTGTTTAAGTTTGTCCTGATGTGGAGACTTCACATTATTTTGCAAGAGCTTTCCTTGGCAACAGTTCAGATTGATTCAGCCAGCCTTTATTGATATGACAATGAAAGCACTGTCAAAAGAAAGAGAGAAAGGGATCCTGATTGGGACCTGTCTGAAATAGCAACATCCATTGCCTTTTAAAGAGTTTTCTTTTACCCACTTCAGTGGCCATAAGCTTACCACAAAAGAAATCCTTTTTGTCTCAGAAAGGTCAAAACAGACGTGCAGCAAATGAAGACAAAGTAAGGACAGACCCGACTCTAGTGTCCTCACACAGCTGAACTGAAAAAGACTTATGTTGCTTTTCAATCTAACTCCTCCCTTCATTTCTATTTGGGATTAGAAGCTGAAGAGCCAGAGAAACAAAGACAGACTGTTTTAATCAAGAGTCCCAGGAGAATACCTGCAGTTGCAAGATTACCACTGTGATTTCTCAAAATGAAGCAGGCCAAACAACCTTCAAACAAATATGCAAAAATTTGGCGCTTTATCTAAATTATTTTCCCTAACAATTTAAAGTCCCCTCTATCTCAAATCCATGACAGAATTTTAAATTCATAATGGAAATGGAGCAGAATTATTAACTAAAGAATATATTACTGTTTTTCCCAGTGTTGGTCTATCCAGGGATCACTTCTAGCTAATTAGAAATTGCCTGTGCTGATATGAATACTGTACCGTTTCTACTAAAGTTCCCATAGTTTAGCAGAAAATTTTCCTGTAATAACCTTAATTTTAATACAGAAATTGACTCAGAGCAGTTGTGTTAATTTGAAAATTAGCCGATGACAACAAAGTAAAAATAAATTAACAAATAAACACAAAATAATAAAAAATATGTTAACTGTCATTGACGAATGAAAATAGATCCTGCTTTCTGGTCCTTTACACAGAACTTCATTGTTACCCTGCTTTCCATGGTGCAGAGCTACAGGGAATTGTAGAAACTGAAAGAGATTTTTCATACCATGGAGGCAGAACTTCATTAGTATTAAATGTGACGTTGTACATGGTGGAAGAGCATCAGTTCTAGGAGCTGAGATTTAGATTCATATTTTTAACATTTTCCCTCTCTTCCTGGTCACTGATAGGTATGAAAACATTTTCCTAATGCAAATATTCTCTAATTGAGCCCTTGCTGCATGAATGAGTGTGGTTTTCCTTTGGGAGCTCATTACAGAGCCTTACTCCCTTGCCCAAATATTCTGCGGCTTTCATACAGTCTCTCACATTTACAGTTGAATTATACAAGGAGACTACAAACATCTTCCTAGGCTGCATGTTTCAATGCCTGTTTTAAAAAGGGTCTTAGTTTTGGAAAAGGAAAGCCACTAAAAGCTCATAGCAGTGCTGGATGTGGAGTCCGTGAGAGATTCTGCTGAGAAGAGACAACAACTTTTGCACACGCGTGTCTGCACTGCATCCATGGTCCCCACCTGAGTGCAGTGATTTATGGGACCTTGTTTTCTTCCACATTCCCACCCCACTCATAGGAGGAACTTTCAGCTGCAAAGCTCAGGTTCCTCTGACAATGCAGTATTATTCCTCTGACAGCAATTAATTTCTCCTGCAGCAGAGATGCATTATCTTTTAGAAAATGCAAAATTTACTAAGGTCAGCTATCAGCTACACAATAATAAACAGATTGATTATTTCAAAGTATGAAGAATCAGTTTTATCACAATATAGTAAACTTAACTGTGGGTCAAAATCAAAATTATCTTTCATTAGTATCTTTCAAACATTCCCAAGCACAAATGCCTATATGTTCAGAATTTTATTGTAAATCAAAATTAATCCCACTAAACAAGTGTGCATTCTCAAGAAAAAGGAATTTTAAAAAAATTAATTTCTCACTGTGAAATTAAAAATCTCTTTTTAAAATTATTAATTAAAATGAAATATTTTAACACTGAATTTAAGATAAGAAATTTTATACAAAAATACTGAGATTTCTGGCAATGGAAATAGACCACCTTGCAGTTCTCAGTATTTCAAGTCTATCTGTAGAGGCAGCATTCGTTTTCTGCAGAACATCACATCTCCTTTAAATTTCCTTTCAGAAATATAAATACTAAAAAGATTCAATACATCATGCAAAAGATTCTAAAAGAACAAGATTAATATAGAATATGTCATCAGCTTCACACAACTGGGCATACATTTAGGATGTTTGGGACATAACAACCTATAAGAATTATGGATGATGAAAAATATTTATAAAATATTTATAGTAAGTGAATTCAACAAATATGAGGTAAGAAGACAACTAGATGATCTCTAAGGTCCCTTCCAACCCAAACCATTCTGTGATCATATACTCAATCAAACAGCTTTTTTTACAACTTCTAAATTATTTCTGTGTTAGACAACATTGCAGATCTCAAGAAAACTGAAAGTGTTGTAGTCTTGCCCTTAATATAGAGCCATGAAAATGAAACTTTTGAAGAGTTTTAGATAAATTTATCATATAATATAATTTTCATTCCTCTAAGTAAGGAATGAAAATATTCAAAAATACAATTGAAGAAATGATGAAAAAGATGAACTCAAAAAGACCACACCTATTTGAAATACCAGTTGAAAGAAAAATTTGTTATCATTGAAGTAACACAAACCAGTAGGCAAGCAGTTAAATTTTTTCACTTAAAGTTATAAATAAGATAGAAAATAACAAGACCCCAGACACTTTCCTGCATTTAAGAGAGTGGTATCTGCAAAAATGTACTGGCACTTGAGTTTTTAAAATTTCAATTTCATGCTTTTCAGCATGTTCTTACATGTGACACAGTATCAATAGGACTTTTTATTACATAGTACCATTGTAAATTATAATATAAAAAGAGAAGACATTAAAAAGTATCTGCTTACCCTGTTACTTGGAAGAACTCACAAATACCTATACCATTCTCACTAGGTGTTTGTATGAGCTGATGCTGCAAACCTCCAATAAAAGATTCCACAGTACTTCATTTGAAATTTCCTTTACTAGAACCAAATATCTATTTCTATTTTTCCAGTTCTTGTGATCAGGGAGAATAAATTTATCACTGTTCTTTTTACAACTTTTTGTCTACTGGAAGTTGCTCATGTCCCCTCCCTAAATGTTTTGTTTCCTGAATTAAAAAAACTCAACTCTTTCAACCTTTTCTATCTGTTAATTGTTTCAAAATCTCTTTTCATGCTTGTTTTTTTCCTCTCAATTCCTTCATGTTGATCTATCTCTTCCCAGTAGTATGGCAAGCAGCTGGGCAGAGCTGTCCAGATGAGCCCTTACATTTCCTAAAAAAATGCAACTTGCTAGTTACTTCCTGGCTAAAGACACAGCCCTCATCCTGGAATGATATTTATTCAGTTCTCTTTGTAACCTCCTAATCTTATGCTCTGTTTAGTTTGTCATCCATTTCAATAGGCCAATTTCTGCCATAAGAAATAAGTTGTTATGTATCATGCTTTGTCTTTACAAACACTTAACACAGGTTTTAGTGTGTTTTACTTTGTTGATTTCAGGCTGCCTCTTCAACTTTTGCGAACCATTTTGAATGGCCTTCAGGAATTACATTATGTTTGGGTCTTGTCAGTAGTTTGATTTTAGTGTTATCCTTCCATAAAAAAGATTAATTGCCCTATGAAAAGCCATTAGTGTCTCCTACAATAAATAATGCCTTTTATTTCTGCCCATGGGAGTTTAAAACAGCTACGGTCTCTCTCTTCTTCAAAGTAATAATTGACGACATCATTGAGGTAATAAAGACCACAAATCCCAGCTACCTTACCTACACTGTTAGTTCAAATGACTTCAAAAAAGTTAATGGCCTGAGCAATTCAAATGGAATTTGGCCCCGATGACATACTGGTCTTTTTTATAACCATTAGGTAGAAATATGGTTTTGTGTGAATATGAAATTTTATTTGTCAGTTCACTTACAACCAAATTATAGCAGAATCTCAGGAAACTGGTCTGTATGCCACCATCATCTGGTGTGTTCTAGGATACGGGCTCTTTTCCTGTGGCAACGGGATGAATATTGAAAAAACTTCTTACATGTAAACACTAAGTGATGCCTCTTAGGTTTCTTCAAAAGAATATTTTATGGCTATAGGTGGGGTTTTTCCAGTTTTCTTTTTTTCTTTCTAATTCTGGAGAAAACACCCCCTACCTTCAAAAAATTCTAGAAGAGTTTTTTTCCTGACCAAGAAAGGTTTGGGGCTTCTCAACACCACATTTCTGGGAGAGCTGTCCTGGGATACCCATGTTATTTAGCTGGCTTCTTTAAGGGGAGGAAATCTCACAGGGCTTGGAGGGAGGAGGACGTTATCAAGTTATTCCCACTGAATGTTTTGTTTGTCTGGTCTCTTGACCAAATTCCCTTAATTGCATTACAGAATCCCATTGTGCCTTAAATGCTACACATCTGGAATGCAGCATAAAAGGTTTATTGGATTGATGTCCCTTATTTCTTTAAAATAAAGTACTGTAGGAAATCTCATTTTTCATTTGAACTGGTCAGAAAGAACTCAGAGTAGGCAGGGATGAGGGGATTTACAGAAATGTTATGTGTAGTAATTAAAATGCTCCATTTGTTTCACTGAGTGACTGACAAGAATAGAGCATCTCTTTGATTATTTACAGACCCACCATTTCAAGACCATTTACTTAAGTAAAAAGATTTGGCAGCTTTGCATCCCCTGAAAGCCTACATGAGATTTGGATCACAGTTTTATTAAACAGTGAGAAACAGTTTAGAGGTATTTTTCTTCTTACCCTCTCAATGGGATCTGCAGATATGGCTAAGGGACCTAGGGAAATTTCTTATCTGATCATAGTAATCATAATAGATAAAGTTCAGGTTTGCTTTTAGCATGCAATAACATGAGACAAAGTCAATATTGTTATACAGATATGCTTAGTTCTCCAAGTAGAATTAAAGTAATTTACTGTACTTGTTTACATTTTGACAATCAAGACCAATTATTGTTCTAGGTGTTGTATGAAGACATCCCACTATATCTGCCATCGCATTTAGGGCAAGATAAGTGTAAAATACAAAATGAGTGGTAAAATTCAGAATATTGTACCAAAGATTCAAATTAAACTACTGTGTCAAATTTTTCCTCCTTCTTTTAACTATCGACTGCGTGCCAATCATTAAGATGCATCTAACAGATGGATTTGTATTCAGGAAAATTTGATCCATCATCAGTGTCAAAGCAAGTTCTAATCATTTTTTGCCATCTGTACCAATAATTATTTGCTGGTATCAGTGATATACAAGACAGGCATTTCAAAATTATAACAGAGATGTTTCTAATAATGACTATGTCAGATACTTCACATTAATATTAAAAGAAAACATATGAGTAAGCAGAAGTGCATCTAGCAGTAGAAAGCACCATAATCAGTGAAGTGTAATTTTTATTACTTATTCTGAAGCTGTTGTTTAAAATCCAATTATTCCTTCCAATTCAAACATCCTATTTTCTTCTCTCATCTGTTCCTTTCCTTTTCCTGTGAGGATGCTAAGGGCTATGTCAAAAAAGGTGTGAAATGTGCTACGTAGAAAAGTATTACCTTTCATGAAATTAGATGCCTTAGACTTCAGTTTATTTACATGTTTCACACTTTTAAGAGCTAGGAGAACAGAAGCTGAAAACACTTAGTTTCTGTTTCATTCTTCTATCTAGTGCCATAACAGGCTATGATAAGTAGCCTTTGAATTTCTTTTGATATACACAACTTTTATAGCTGTATCAAACTGAATGAAGAGAAGCTTCTTATCACATATCAAATAAAATTTCGCAAGGTATCTAGACGTATATATATATATATATGTATATAAACTGCATTGGCAACAGTTCAGTATGTTAGATAATTTCATCATGCAAATCTGGTTCTCTTTTTTTTCTGAATTATTCTTTTTTGTTTTTAAGATGGGGTGGCCAATTCCACATAAAGTTGTTGGGGTGTCCTGACAAACCTGCCAGCCTAGGGCTTGGGGGACAGACCTGCGCCTGGGAAAACCCCCTTGGTTAATGTTATCTCTATGCAAATATGTATTGGTTCACGCCGGTTCCCCTTCCCCCTTGGTTAATGTTACCTCTATGCAAATATTATTGGGTTTTCCCCTCCCCCGCGGTGCCAGGGGTGTTGGTTTGGCCCCGGGTTCTCTCCCTCCCCATTGGCTGTTGCTGTAAGCCCCGCCCCCATCCCCGGGTCCCTGAGAGAAGCCCGGCTCTCCCTGGCCAGATTGCTGCCGGGGTCCAGAGAATAAACACCTCCAGCTTCCTCCAGCTTCCCCGTTCTCGCCTTCCTTTGTTCTCGGGGTCCAGGGGGGTCCAACCCGGACCTCCCGTGGATGTAGGTGCATCACCTTGAGAAATCCGCAGCCAGCTAAGGGAAAATTACAGACAGCTTGGCCGGCTTTTAAAGTGTGGTCTAAAATCTGCTATTTTGCTGTGCTAGCTCAGAATCTCACCCCCGAGCTAGCCAGCCCCAGCAGCCAGACAAAGACACATAAAGTATCCCAGACAAACATATAAATGAATTACATAATGGCAATAACAAACATAGCAATGAATTGCATAATGGCAATAACATTTTTTTATAAAATTTCCCAGTTCTTACAATCCCTAGTGACTTAGGTTATCCTTCATCTGATTCCTGTCTCACTCTCTGGAACAAAGGTCCTCACTAACATATCTTCAGTGACATCAAATTCTCTAAACATTCCTGGTGCTGTTCATTTTAGACTCTTTTAAATACCTCAGTTTTTCCCTGTAGTGTTGTTATACATTTATCATCATTGAAATCCAACTGCAATAGCACTGACTTCATTTACTCCACTGTGGATGGCTGGGAGCCCTTGGCACTCCCTTGGAGAAGAGAGACCTGAAGCCAAAAGGAGTCACACCAGAGAAAAGCAACCTGCCTCTAGGTTATGGTGACCAAGTGAACCATCCCCAGCATGCCTTGCTTCCTTATGGTAATACCTTGTACCCAGTTGGCTCACTGGTTTCTACCCCACCCCCTGCCTTTCCCATGAAAAGACCCCTGTTTCTGCCCCCAGATAGGGAGTTCTTGCTCCTGGCCTTCCCTTCACAGAGGCTGCTGGACAATAAGATACCTCTGTGGAACTGCCATACGAGGCTCCCGGAGGCTCCTGTCTCTCTATCCCCAAGTTCTGCTGGGGTGATTTCACAAAGAGCTGACTCACAAGAGCTGGAATCACTTGTAGCTGAGAAATTGCTACACTTGCTGAAACCACCTGTTGCTCAGGGAAGTTGCTAAAGTCCCTAGAAAAGCCTTTCCCTGGCAGGACGCTTTCCCTAGGAAGGCCGCAGCACACCGGGTTGCTCACCCTGGCTCCCTGAAAGCGACACTCCACTACTTAATCAATCTCTGAAATTTTTTAAAGTCCTCTGCCTGACTTTCCAACGTCCATCTCATCTACTGCTGTATTTCTTTCTACCAAATACTTTCTACTTTAATTTATCTCAGCATCTCTTCACCTGCCCACTAAAACCAATGACAGTAGCACAGAAATTAGTAAACTTCTAAAAGACAGTAATAGCTCCTCCTTCAGAAAGAAAAAGCCTCTTGAAATAAGATTTGTTTTGGGAATTAGTAGAAAAGAGAAAGCCATAGTAAGAAGCCTGGAAACAAAATTGTTTTGTGAAAACTTAGAAAAGAAATTCTAGAAAAGGAAAAGAAAAAGGAAAGAAAAGGAAAGCTGTTATCCAGACCAGACAGACTTGACACCCACTTCAAGTTTTCACACTTGGGCATTGTCTTCTTTGGTAAATAACTCTTGTCCCCAGCTTGCACTCGTTATTTTCTGAATGGTTGTAGAATTTGCCAAGTCAAATCCTGTTCTGTTTGGCAATTGTCCTCAAGATCTTCAAGATCAGAAAGAAGACCTTACACTTGAAGGGGAGGTCACTTACCATGATGGACTTCTGTACAAAGTTCTTTTTTCTTTAGTGACCAGAACCAGAAGCAAGGTAGAAAGGCACATTTCATGTCAGCTGGAACCTGTTTATGACAGTCACATTCAGCGTCTAACCGCACAATTAAAGTAGTCTTTAAGGGCATCAGGAAAAACTGCAGACTAGCACAGTAAATTTCTCATTAGAGAGAAGGAAATTAATTTTCCCAGCCAGATGGAAAGGAAAAAAAGACATTTTTGGAAACTGATGTTACCTGCTCATCCAGTGCCAGCAAGGAGGCAAGCAGAGCTCTGAGGCTTTGCACCATTTTTATGAATGGCAGCTTTATTTCTGCAGTAAAAGGTGGAAGCAATTTTTTTGACCAGATAGTCAAAGATTTTTCCTTTTCTGGTCAGTATTATTTCACTATTTTCTAGGTTTAGCCTGACTAGTGGGAGATGTCAAAAAGCAAGGAAGTCAGAGTCCATCAGCTGATGTAACCTCATAATTTCCTTCCCTCTATTGATTGCTAGTACAAGCAGTCAGCAATGTCAGTCATAATGTACTTCTCAGTTATGTGCATTAATATAAATTGCCAGCTGGTGCCCAGTCTTCCTCACGGAGCTTTTGACACATGCCACCATCAGAAGCAATGGCTGAGAGGTTGCAACTGGGGGACATGGAGATTTGAGCCTACTAGCTGTTAAAATAGGAAGATGAGTTGGGTAGGATTGAGATCTACTCTCTGATCTAGTGCTGTCAGTTCAGGGCTGGGGCCTTTTCTTTAGGGAAGAAGAAACATCTTTTGCATGAAACACAGAAAGAGAAAGAAAGGAGAAATTCACAACAATGTTTTTTTTCAATTCCAACCTTCAAAGAAGGTATTCAGGGTAAAAAATCAAATCAATGTAATGAAATCTCTACCTGATACAACTCTCTTATTGTCAGGGTCTTTTTGTTAGGAAAATATGCCAAGTATCTCCAAATGTATAAAATAATTTCATTCCAGCCTTTGGAATATTTCAACTCCTTTAGGCATCTCTTGAATGGTTGGTTAAAACAGAACAGAGATCTTTTTATGCAACATTAATGGTAAATGTATCTGCCACAAGTCCAGATTACATCTGAGTAAATTTAATGAAAAATAACCTACCTTTCCATATGGTCTTCATCAGAGTAATACTGTACACTGCCCATCATAAGCAAAAACTGTTTTCTGATCAACTAAATAGAAGAAATGATCTTGTAAGATGTTCTGACAGTAGAAAAACTGAGGATTGTGCAGACCCTTGAGGCAAGAGGGTGTGAAGACCAAATGGAAAATTATCTATCAGGCAATCTATGCATTGTTACAGAGGGAATTTCAGTTCAGTCACGTCTGCTGACCAAAATATGTCATGAAGGGACCTGAGATCCGTTAGGCTACACTTACATAGTTAAATACCTCCAGTCTATGAATTTTTTTTCAAATTTGAGGCCAAGTAGCACAGACCTCCCACATTCACATCTCCTAGCACTTGGCCCTATGTCTCTTCTCAATCTTGTGCTGTTTCCGAGTAGCAAACGATGTTATGTTTTACGTGTTGGGGTTTTTTATTCAAAATGCAGTGTTGAAACCTACTACAGGTGGGGTCTTTTCATAGTACAATATTGAAAGTGTGTGTTCCATGACAAGGGGTAAGCTGGGAAGGTATATGACTGCATCAGATATCAAAAAGCTTTTGAAATAAAGAAGGAAATATGGGCAAACGTTCAATATCTGCTGCAGTTTTGAAAATGCTGCCTGGTGGGGACGGTCCTGGGCTCATGCTTTATCCACAAAACCAATCCAAGACTATGCCTCAGAGAAAAATAGTCACCATTAGTAACTAAACAGTATGTAGAAGCATATCAACAAGGAATACAGATAGCTGACAGTTTATTTGTCTGTCTCATTGTTTTCTATTTAGCAACATAAATACAGGTTTTGTGAGGAATGTAGGGCTTGGGAGGAATGCAGACACTCTGTCTAGGCATGTAGGAATGAGATGAGCCAAAGCCCAAATGAAATTGAATTTGGCTAAGATTGTCAAAGGCAGCCAAAAGGGCTTCTAAAAGTATCTAGGCGACAAAAAGAGGAGTAGGAAAAATATGGATATTTCTGAAGAATAGGCCAAGGTACTGAATGCTTTCTTCACCTCAGTCTTTACTAGTAAGACCTGTTTTTAGGAATCCCAAGTCCAAGAAACATGGGGGAAAGCCTGGAGCAAGGAATATGCTTGCAAAAAGCCTGGAGCAAGGAGTAGCCGTGGCAGAAGAGAATCAGGATAGGGAATACTTAATCAAATTGGACTCTGATGGAATACACTCACAAGTAATGAAGGAGCTGGTATATGTCATTGCAAGGCCACTCTCAATAATCTTCAAACAATCATGATTAGAAGTGCCTGAGGACTGGCAGAAAACAAGCATCACTCAAAACAGCCATCAAGCAGGGCAAGAAAGAGTATCCAGTAAACTACAGGCTCATAAAGAAGAATGGACAGGATGGGGAGAGGGCGAGATGGTCTGAAAACCAGCCAGGCTCAGAAGATGAGGATCAGTGGCACAAAGTGTAGTTTATACTAGTAATTGGTGTACTCCAGGTGTGAATACTGAGTCCAGTCCTGTTTAACACCTTCATTAATGATCAGCAAGGTTGCTGATGACACAAAATTAAAAAGAGTGGCTGATATGCGAAAGGGTCCTTCTGCTGTCCAGAGTGACGTCAGCTGGATGGAGCCATGGGCTGACAAGAAATGCATGAAGTTCAAGAAGGGCCACAAAGGTGATTAAGGGACAGAAACAGCTCTTCTGTGAGAGAAGGCTGAGAGAGCCAGGACTGTTTGGCCCGGAGAAGACTCAAGGGGGATCTCATCCATGTGTCTGAAGGGAGGGTACAGAGGACAGAACCAGATTCCTTGGTGCCCATGACAGGACCAGAGCAAATGGGCACACATTGAAGCACAAAAGGTTCCCTCTGACATAGGAAACACATTTTTACTGTGACAGTGACTAAGCACTGGCGCAGGTCACTCAGAGGCCTGTGGAGTCTCCCTCCTTGGGGATATTTAAAAGTCGTCTGGATTTAATCCTGGGCAATTGTGTCTAGGTGTCCCTGCCTGAGCAGGTGTTTTGGATAGAATGACCTCCAAAGTTCTCTTCCTCAGCCTCAGTTCTGTGAGTCTTTGGCTCTAGATCAGATCCCCCATTTGTCCAAGACAGCTACTTCAATATCAGCTTTGAAAACGAGATAAATTTTAGAAGATCACATAATAATGGTTGAATTCATTTATAGAAAAAAAACTCAATTAATAAGTTTAGGTTTGTTTAAATTTTTTAGCACACTGTACTAAATGTAAGTAGAGTATAGGGTAGTAGTTCAACATTGGCATGAATATTTTCAATGGTTGCAATAAGTTTTGCGTCTGAAATAAACCAGCAGTGCCTGTTAGCTCTCTCTGACTGAAAAGAGGCAGGTCTTCAAACACAGAAGGTTTAGAAAACTATTTAGGTAGGTCACAGGATGTCACAATGTTTTGATCCACTGCCCAGTACAAGGTAGTCCCCAGACAAGCTGAGGTCAGCTTCACAGTACTAGTGTAATACATTATAAATAATATGTACAGAGGTTTTCTCTATTCCTACGTATATGTATGACATTTTAAAGAGCATCTTTATTTATAGGGGACAAGCCTGACTCATTCACTAATTTTTAATGAAATCATATCACTATGCTCTTGTCATGGCTGAGTTCTGTTGCATTATGTACGACTGCCTGGAGAATTGGCTGACTGCTGGGAAGAAAGTATGCTATACATTTTTCTGAAGTGTCACAACAATGAAGCCTAGATATTATTTTGTGATTTCATTGCTCTTTCAACCTCTCATTAAAGGTAATTAAGGAGTAAAACTTCTTTTTATAGGCAGTCATGGTCTCCAATTAAGTCACTCTATCCTCCTACTCCAGATTTTTAGAGGCTGCCATTTATTTTCCCTTAAAAATGTAATGTTTTGGGAGACTGTCATCCTAGTCACATCTTAAAGAGCTTTCTTGCTTTGAAGAATCACGGCACCAAGAAATCAGCAATGTGAGGCTTTTGGTCAATTTATTTATTGCTTGCCATGCTGATAATTCATAGTTTGTTATTTGCAAATGTAATGATAAAACCAGCAGTGCCTTTTGCCTATAAGGACTAGAATTTTGGCTACATATTTGTACTGTCTTTTAATAAAATACCAATTTTTCTAAGAGGTAGAAGTCACAATGGCTACATTTAGGAGTGGTTAATACTAAGTCTTAACAGCAACTGAATTGAAACTGAAGGTTTTTTAATACTTATGTGACAATTGTTTTGTCAGTTGACACCAAGAACTGAAAGTGATCTCCAGATTTATAATAGTGTACTCCTGACCTAAAGAACTGAACACTGAAACACAGAGCTGTAACTAAGCTGCATCTGGAAGGAAACAGTTGAACTCACTGGAGTTTGAGAACAAGGTATTGAACCTTGTCATTAAATTTCAGTTGAAATGTAGGCATTTTACACTGCATATCAGAAATCTTTTCTTAGTGAACACCACAGTACTATTATGATTTCTGCAAGCCAACAATTTAGACTAAGCCCCATAGCAAAACTTCCAATTTTTTATAGAGGAATGACAATATGGCTTTACTCTGGAGAAAATAATTTGGAAACTTGTTTTAAACAGGAATGTTTGGTTTTTTTTATTTTAGTTTCAGTCTTGTGATGTGGGATAACCAGTGATGTGGACTTCAGTCTTGATGATGTCCACACTAACGAGCTGTAAACAGAGAGGCACGTTAAATGATGGCATGAGCATGCAGAAGTTACAGGTGACCTTTACACTACAGTGAATAGAGAAACAAGTCTGCTGTGTGTTACAGAGAGATCAGACAGCTATGTCCCGAGGAGAGCTGGTTAGGAATGCAATGTCTTCCCATGAAAAACACTGAATTGCTAGAAGATTCACGTATGCTGTAGGAATGCATCCATTTTATTATCTTCCCCTTCGAAAGGAGAGCAACCCTGTTTTGTGACAGCTTATACACCTTCTCTGCAATTACCTCAGCTCCTGAACCAGCGGGGCTGCCTGACATTCAGGAATTATAAGCCACCTCCTTGGAAAACTGGGTGCCACCGAAATCCCAGCTCCCCAACACGGCTGGGCTTCCACAGTTCATAGCCCTTAATATACTTCACACTGCTCCAGGAAGGAGCTCCTCTGGGTTTCAATAGTTTCTAAATCATACTCCTCATATGTTCTATTTTTTACATTTTAAAAGGTATCTTGAAAAGTCTAAATAGAAGCTCTGAACAACATTTTAAATGTTCCATTTTAATTTCTACTTTGAAATATCTCATCAGTTGTAATAAATTTTGACATCTTGAATCAATGTGTAAAACTGCTCCATTTTAATATTGAATAAGAGAAGAAATACTTGGAACAGGAAAGTAAGGTAGTCATTCACTACAGGTTATAGTAGCAGCTGTTTTATTACTGCAGCAAAATGTAACCAAGCTGCCATAATAAAAACAGATGCCTATATAAAGTGTGATAAGGACTCATCTAATTTTCTAGTTCAAAGTTTTAAAGCTTGCTATGAAACCTCTAAAGAAAAGGCACTCTGAAGAGAAAAATAATATAAAATTTATGTCAGAGCAATTTTTCTTACAACAGGATTCAAAAAAGTTGAAAAAGTGACAGTAACTAAGTAAATAAATCTAAAGTAAAGTCTAATATAAAATCACAAATTGAGTATAAGAATAATAAGAATAAAACCACTTTTTCAGGTATTGAATTATTTCTAAATTATAAAAAACTGCATTTTTACAGGGACTCCAAATACAATTTATGATTTTTTAAATAAATATTTTAGTTAGTCTGAAATTTAATTCATAATGAAATCTTTTTTGCCACAGAGACCTTTGTAATTTTTAAATTTCCTTTCAAATTCAAATAGAAGAAAATGTCAAACCCCCTAGCAGTGGATTTTCCTGCCTTAGCCTATTTCTGTTTGCAAGCACCAAAAGACTTCTTTAGCTGCGCTGTGAGAAAGTATTTTCTTTGGCAGTCTCAAAACCAAGGAGACAGTCTTTGCAGATATCAGTTAAGATGCCTTCTATTTCAGTCCACAGTGTATTTCAAACATATGTCTGCTACCGAGATGCCAGTTCAATGTGTATCATTCCTTTGGGATTTATTGTTACTACTTGCAAAGTACCTTTGGAAAGAAGCACGTAAGAAGCAGACTGAATAAGAGTGAAATGAACCAACTCTGAAACACTAGATAGATTAGTGAATCATCAAGAACTAACTGTGAAATAACAGTAATGTTTTATAAACTGAAGGCCTTTGCAGGAACATTATGCATGTTACTTAAAAACTTCTCATGTATTTAATTATGAATATTTTTTTTTCCATATGAGCATTGAGCATCTGTCACGAAATTTCTGTACAGATGTACAGGTAAACTGTAGCCAGAAAGTGTAAACTGCAAAGGTCTGACATCCCATCTGTCCTCAGAAATGTTTCCTACCTACGCTGATTGGAATAGTACAAGTCCCATTCTTCAGCATATGTGAAGATTTAATTTTGTTTCTTTAAAATCCAGATAGCTGGAGATGTAGTTATGTGTTTGAAGCACATAATGGTGTTTTTGTCCAAGACTTTTATGATCAGACTGGTTTCTTGGGTTACTCAACTTGCTTGTTAAAAAACAGAAATGAAATAGGGAGAAAATTCTGATTAGTGAGTGTTTTAAGAATAAAAAAATACCTATATTTCATTTTAAACTGCATATTTTTAAAAAAAATCTTTGCATTATTGGGAAATTGCATTTATAGGAATTTGGGGTTTGTTAACATTTAGATAACTATTCCGATATTTTTATAAAATATATAATAATAGTGTGAAAACTTCAATAGAAATAATTATGAAAGTGACTTTTTAAAAAATTAAAATAGACTTTCATTTGAAACACTTAACCAAGATTTGATTTTTACGCATATTTGGAAAAATACTGTATTCCTTTTCCACCTCATGAGCTAAAGTTAAAATACAGTAAAGGTTCTGAGTAGCCTGCTCAATTTTTTTTTTT
>VZTI01001825.1:396721-442217 GCA_013397865.1 Struthidea cinerea | reverse complement strand
TTTTTTTTTTTTTTTAACTATAACTGAAATGCTGGGATGTATAATTTACCATAGGGTATGAGAATTTTTGGGAAAGATATTTTCAGAGATGGCTGCATGCTCAGCTGTAGCAGAAACACTGAACTGTGCTAGTTTTAAGCCTCTGGTCACTAGAGTAATGATCATGACTTTGAAAGTAAGGCTGTTGGGCTGCACCACCTCCCAACACCTTTTTTGCCTTTATGCCAATAAAGTTGGAGTGCTGTTAAGTGCCTTGTTTTCTTTCTTGTGCTCATAAAGATGCACTTTTATCATTTATTTACCACATCAAATGCCTGAGAAGAATCGTTTAAACTTGGTGTCCTGGTTTGAATGAAGCCTTCCATGCCTCTCTGGTGCCATAAACCCCACTGCAAATGGTGCCAATTCTGAGTGCAGCAGTCTAGAAACAATATCCTGTTTTCCAGAGTCCCTTACAAAGTCTGGGAAAGAGTGATGACTCCTTTACAGGCTAGTGACACTCTCTTTCCCCTGAAGCATTTATTTCCTCCTCAGAAGACATTTTTTCATGCTCTAAAGCATGCCTTGCCATAATTTCCTGGAAGCCAGCCACATCCAACAGGTTAAAACCTTTCAAGATTTCCAGACTGCAGGAATTTTTTAAAGAACACGAATAACTCAAGTATGATGTGGGTCCGGATGCAGAGTTTAAAACACTACAGACATCTGAAAATAGTGCTTAAGAGCAGTGGAGAAATGTTTCTGTGCCTCTTTAATATCCAGATTCACCATGGTAAAATAGTTTCTTCCATAGATACCATATCCCGGTAATTTGTACATTCAGCAGTTGAACAGATATTTCAGGTCTTCATGGGAAGAAAATACAGATCTGAGGAATATTTTGAACAAGCCAGTAAAACTTGTACAGCTATTCGTCTGCATCAAACACTGATCCACAGGAAGAGAGATCAGTGTAGCCCTCCTCACAAATCAGGGAGTGCAGAATTATTAAAGTATCTTTGTGGCTTCTTTTAGTGTGTTTGTAGAAGCTTTTCACGCCAGGTCTAGGTTATTATTTACAGCAACACAGAAGATCCACCGCCATGGTAAAACTGGGCTGTGTGGAGATGACATCCTGTACTGTGTCATCTTTTATGTCTGCACCTTACTTTCTCACTAGGCAAAAAGCATCACTTGTTGTTGACCATTGCTATCAGCGCTCCCCTCTTTTCCTCCTGCACTTACTGCCCTGCAGGCCTCGTCCCTTCATTTCAGTTCAACACTGTTTCTATAAAGCAGTTTTTTTGGAAGGTTTTCAGTCTGCCATACTTTCTAAATCAAAAAATATGGTCATACAAATCTTTCTGTCATCAGTGTGGGTTAAAGTGGTTCCACTGCTCCAGTAAAAGAGCAAGAGAGAGAAGCAAACTCCTAACTTTGGTGCAGGAGTTATGTAGCCCCTGCCCATCCCCATCAAAATATTTGGCCATCTCAGTATTAATTTTATCTAAACATCAATCTAGTTAGAAAATTATACACTCCTGAGACCTCTCAAGACTTAGTTTTCATTAGCTGTTGCTCATAGCTCGATTTGATGGAAAGAAATGAGCCAGATTTTCACTAAACCATCTCTTAAATAATAATGATGGGATGCCATGATACATAGCCATTTGGTGAATATATTTCCAATATTTAGAGCTATGTAATGGGAAAGAAACACTTGACATAAAAAAAAAGTCTTCTTTTAAGGAGGTCCTGGGAAACGCTCTGGACACAGACAGATTCACAGATGGACTGTCACAGTGTATCATATATTTATTTCAGTAAGACAGTTAGCTTTTTGAAATAAAATGCAACAACCATTTGAAATAACTTTTGCTGAATTCCAGTAAGCTTATTGCTCTCTACCTGAAAAGAGGTTAATCATGTCCATACATTTCACCCAACCATTACCTATCTCTATTATAGGAGAGAAGCAGTAGATGAAAAAAATAAACACTGCTAATTGCAGGTTTAACTTTTGCCATTTTTCTTCCTCCCTTCATGTCAGGCTCCAAGTTCCATTCATTCATACCTCTGAGTGTATATGTACAAACACAAACTTAAAATAAGTAATATGCATCTCACAAAAAAGAGGGAATCGATATTTTTTTCTTCCTCAAATATCACAAACATAGTAACATTAAAACACATAGTTCATTACATTTTATTAGATAAGAAGCATCTCAGCATTTAGCACTTAAATCTTCATCTCCAGCTTTAAACATTTCAATAGAAAAAAACCTTTATGCATCTCTTGTGTTTGTCAAATAACTCTAAAAATCTGTAAAGAGCACAGCTGAATCCTTCAAAAGCTTTGCAATAATGTATAATCCATGTATCCTTGTAAAGAAAAATAAAATCAATCAGCTGCATATTTCAAAGGATACTTCCGCTTATATTTTCATATGGTCTTTAATAGCAACTAAAACTTATTTCTTGTCCTACTGGGTACTGCTGAAGCAGCTGCAGAGACCGTGAAAGGCTGTTTTTAGAAATAGCAGATTATTTTTCTTTCTCTTGGTAAGTTAACATTTTAATTCTTTTACTCTTCTAAGTTATTTTTGGCTGAGCTGATAGAACCGGCCATTGTGACGAGGTCTGATCCCACAGCCCCCTATTGTTATAAATGATAGTCCCAGCTTTCATTTTCTGTGCAAGGAAGACTGAAACAAAAATTTCCCCTAGAAAACCTTATCCCCACTGAGCTATGCCCATTGTTATCCAGATGTTGAGTTTTCTATGCACCTCAAAGGCATTCTTTGCATCTTTAATAAGTAGGAAATTTTAATCACGGTAAAATAATGAATGTAGGGTACTGATTTCTCATCATCCACTGATTAATCACATGCATATGTCTCTCCAGCTCCTAGCTGCACTTCTGGGCGTCTAGGGATAAGCATACCTCTAAGCTCATTGAGAATGAGAAAAAAGCCATTGGAGGGGACATACCACAATCACAGTAAATCAAAATAGATTATGTGCAGTTTGCTACCAGAACATTAGTCATCAGAAGTAAATTGCTGTGTTTTGGGTGACAGACAGAGTATGTAATTTTTTGGGCTAATAATTGTGAAGTTCACAGCAACATTCCTTGTGTCTGACACAACCTGCTCAGGCCAGCCCTCCGGAGATGCTCAGGGAGAGGCACACGGCCATGTCCACCTCCATGAGCGTCAGCACTAACGAGATTACAAAAGTGCATCTCTGGGAGAACATATGTGACTTCATGTATGGAGAATCATGTGTGGTGATGAACTGGAAATGTTTAAATCAGGGCTTCTAAAACAGGCAGATCAGTGCGCTGCTTCCAGACAAGCATAGTTAGTAGTGATGGATATCTTTAACGCTGCCAAGATCCAGCTGGGACAGGTTCTCAAAAGCACAGAAGGAAGATAGATTATGTTTTCCTCTACTGAAATTGAGTCTCTCGCCTACAATGCTACAAATCTCAGATCTCTGGCATTTCAAACTCTAACAAGATTTGATTTTAAGGTATAATATGTTTTGAAAGATTTAAAAGAACTGAGGAGCACCATGCAGTCCCTCTTCTTAACTTAGTACCACTCTAGTGCTGAGGACCAGAGACACAAACAAAATACTACAGAACTTATATAAAATCTTGAAGGTGTATATTTAGATTTACTAAATCTCTGTGATGGATATTTGAGTAATATAAATATATAGCTGTATTTATTTAATACATTGCTGGCTAAATTTGTGTGCAAGGTGAAAGAAGTTTGCTCTGGGCAAGTGAAGCCTGTAGTTGACTAGAGTATTACTGCCATAAGGAATCACTAGATCACACATTTAAAAACAGCAGTCTCATCTCTGAGGTATATTTTGACCTCTCCTCTTACTAATGTAAAAATATTTTTACATTTTAACTTAATAACTGATCTAGTCTCTCTTTCTTTCTTTCTTTCTTTCGTTCGTTCGTTCGTTTGTTCGTTCGTTCTTACTTTTCCCGTTTAGGAATAAGTCAATTCCATGCTGCACGCAACAGGAATGGAGTGTATCACCACCCCGGATATGACAAGAGTGTTGAACCACAGCATGCTAATGCAATGCCAACAAGAGTAAAAGCAGGAGTGGAAAACAATGAAACAGGAGAAGCCCACAGTAACAAAACATGTATTTATAGATGTCTGTAATATTACAAGAACTCTCTTGGAATAGAGAGATCGGTCTTCAAGTATTTATCACATGTGAAATGTAGGTAAAACATTTACTCTATTCTTTCTTCAGCACTCAACCCAGTGCCTTTGTTTAAGTGATTTCCGTAACTTCAGCTTTAGCAGTATAATTATTCAACTAAAAGATCAGCAGGAGCAAAAATGATAATACAGAAATGATAAAATTTTGCTTTAACCAGTAGGATACCTGAAAAAACTAGTGAATTATCTAATTTTTGGAGGAGAGTAATTCAAGAAGTATTTCACTTACATCAAAGAGGATCCCAAAGGCTTGAAATCTTAGCACCAGGCAAAATGCAGAGACCTAAGTGACAGAAACAAAGATGCTTTACTGTTAAATACTCATTGTGTAATGAACCACACACAAATCTCACTCTGCCTAGAAAAATATTAGTACTTCAATTACTACTTTAAGTAAGTAAAATAATTTCATAATAGTGTCAATATATCCTGGTACAAACAAAGTGTAGATTTATTGGATGCGCCTTCTGTGTTACACTTCTGCTAAGTGCTTAAGCCAAAATACTGTGAATACTGTAGTGTGGCAAAACAGACACCAACACAGCCAATAATTCCATTAGTCTTAGCCACCACCATGTGAAAAGCTTAGGTTTTGGAATGCAGAAATCAACCCTTTGATTAAACTGGCTCTATCTTTTCCATAATCTGCTTTTGACAAAAAGCAGGATCGGATAATTTCAGCGAACTAGATATGAGGCACAGTAACATGCAAGCTCTGCCTGTCACAATGTATCTACTATCTCAGCTAAAAGAAACCCATTGCTGTCCTCTAAGGCTTTTATTGATTGAAATAAATTGGTATAATTACTTAAACACCTCAATGACCTTTCAACTTTACATTCGTAATGCTCATTTTCTCTCTTAAGAGTTGCAAAATACTTCATAAACACAATAAGAGAAAAAATGAAACCTCAATCTAACTTGCTAACAAAAGGTGCAGGAGAAACATAGGGAGGTTTAGTATCTGGCCAAACATTCCATATCAACTCTCTGACAGTGCCAAGAACAGAACACCAAGCTCCTAGTTCTAAATTTTCAGCTTTAACATTTAACTACTTTCTGAGAAGTCTTCCTTACACATACCTTTCACTGTGTCACAACTCTGTTGGGTATAAAGTCAATATGATTCATTCTGCTTTAAGCAGTTTGTGGTCTTGCTAATGTGATTACGTTCAGGTCATTGAGCGATACCTTCACGGAAAGTGAAACTACCATAACATACTGAATCAATAGCTTGTTGAATTCCTGTAAGATATATGTTGGAGGATAAATTTTCAACTCTTACTCATATGAGACCACATGTTTAGCAGGGTCATACTGGTGGTTTGGATCAAATGGCAGCCTGTCACACACACACACACACACACACACACACACACACACACATACGCACACACATAATTTCTTCCAATACAAATAAGTTATCAAGTATGCTTTGCTCCACAGAATTTAAAAACTCCCTGGATGAAGAAACATGTCACAATAAGGATTATCGTTGCAGAATCAGACCTCAGTGAGTTACCAGCCTGACAATGCGTAAGTTTTTATAAAGCCAGAGCAGCAGATAATTACACTTTTTTTTTTTTTTTGCTGAAGAGTTTAAAGATTTTAGCAGTGATATTCCTGAAATCATGTTTCCATAAAGACTCAAGCACTTTACTGAACTCAGACCCAAAATGCAAAAAAAAAATTTGTCCAAATGTTGAAAAAGCAGTGATTTTCATTTAAGTTTTTTAAAATAAATGCAGAAATTTTTAAATCAAAACATGGTTTTCTTTTACATTTACAAAGACTGCAGTCAGCTAGGGAGACAGCATATTCTTTACGGAACTTTGTATCCTCTCAACAGCAATCTCTTCTAAATGGTCAAAACCTGTTTACATGTGTATCCACAGGTGGTTTCTTTAAGGGATTTTTCACATGCTACAAAAACAGAAACACACATCCTGGTGTACAGAGTGTAAAACATCAAATGTCACTATAACACATCAGTGTAGAATACTGAATACCGTTATACTGTCTCAGAAGTGTCTATTTTGCTGCTGTTAAATAGAACAAGAAAAGAATTTACCTTCTTTTTACCTCTACTACTGTTTTCATTGTTTCTCTAGGTTTTGGGATGAGTCGCTAGTCTGACCAGCTATCAGAAGCTGCAGAAAGCCTTTTTTTCTTTGGTACAAATAATTGTTATCAAACCAGTTTATTTCTGCAGCTCTTCAGCTCCCCCTTAGCCAAATACCAAAGGACCAAAGGAAAGTCTTCATTTTTCTGCACACAGAGTTACCATACTACAACTAGCTTGTTTTCGTGAGGAACATAGGTCTTAGATTGCCAGATCTATTTGACCACATTTTAACTGTGTTTTAACATGTAATTTGAGAATTTACAATCTATTTGCACAGAATTATTGTCAGGTTGGGATGTTTTTGCAAATTAATAACAAAACTTTTCCTTGTGCATCAGATTTCTTGAGTGTACATCTGTCTTAATGACTAAATGTAGTGCTTTGAAATGAGGGGTATTTAGTTGTTAATACTCTCTCCTAATGTTTCCAGATTACTTTTTATTTTGCTGCCAGTCAGGATTGAAGAAGAAGCAGCAATGTTTTCAATTCAGCCTGAGGTATGCTTCTAAGAATAATTGCTGGCTTTTATGTCATTTAAATATTTTTTAAATTAAAATTAAAAAAATTTAAAATCCCACTACACCAAAACTAGAACAAACCTTAGCCCAGTATTATAAGCCAAAACTTCTCCTATGTATGTAAGCGGAGCGTTTGCTCCTGACATTAATTATTACAAGGGTAAACTATCCCCAGTTCTAACATTCAGGGGAACTGCATGTCACAGTCAGCAACTTCATCCTAATAGCTCTGAGTGACAAGGCTTTGGGAACAAGGAGTTTGAGGGACTGTAATGGCTTCTGGCCTGGGAAAGCAAGGGGTTAGGGAAGCTGTTCTGCAATTATTTCAACCTACCACTGTTTATTTCAACTGAAACAGGTACAAATTAGAAATGTTTGCTGAAACTAGCTGATTTGTCACCTCAGTTCCCTTCCTCCTTCTTTCCATAACAGCTATTCACAAACTCAGAGAAACAGCTCACATTTAAGCCCACTAAGAAAACTTGCAAAATATGCTTAGCAATAAAACTTCAAAGGACTCCAAACAAGAGCTCAGCAGCAGTGCACTGTTCATCCTAATGCTATTCATCCTAACATTATTGAAACTGTCTTATACCTCTGTAAGAAAAAATTGTACTTTTCAGATTTGGCACCTTGTAGAGCACAAAATTCATTTTCAAATATAAGTGAAAAAACCCAAAAAAAATTCAGAAGAAGTAGGAGTTGAATTAATTCTGTTTCTGGGAAAGAATTTCTACCCAGAAACATTACTTTACATATAATTATTTGATAGGTAATGACAAATGATTTAATGATTAGAAAGTTGTCATCACTATAAATTTGCCAGCGGTAGGAAACATCTGTATCCCTACATGGAAATAAGTGCCACAAAACCAGATTTCAAAATCAAATGTGCAAACCATACTTACTTCATTGAATAAATTCTTGTTGCACTTCTGGAGTAATCACACATTTATGTTTTAAAAGATAGGGAAGTAATACAACTCAAGAGCTACCATCCTAAAAAAATGACAGTACAACAGAGTGTGAGAACTTTAACAAGCAATGATAAGTCACTTATAGAAGGTTCTCTAAATAATATCCCTCACAAGTGCATTGAAAAATGTGGCAATAATACATGAAAGACAGGAATGTACTTTGTAATTTCAGAACAACTTTATATGTCAGACTGCCAGATAAATATTTACAACACACTCCAACTTAGCTGAACTTGTATGACTTCAATCAAGGGAAACTGCTTCCAGACACGAAGGTCGCGAAACATGTTATCAACTTTCCAGAGCCTGCCTTCAAAATCACATTGAAAGTGGAGAGCCACACGGCTGTCTAGTGTTATACAGACTTAGAAACACTGATAGGAAGTTTATGAAATCCTCCCCAGGGGAAAAAAAAAAGGAAGCAGGATTGTGCTGCTATCACATTATTTAATAAAAACTAGGGAAGGTTGTTCTTTATGTATGATTCTTATAACCACGTCTGGGAACACCGACCTGTGTCATGGGAGGCCATGTAGATTGCAGAGGCTTTGAATGTGGATGGTAAAAATCATCCTGACAAGTGAGAACAAATGCAGAGAGGGTCTGTGCAGCAGGCCTCTAGCCAGGTCTGCAGTGTCAAGTTGTCTTCTTTTAAAAGAAATGTTACTAGTGCTACACAAGAGTGGAAAGGGAAAGCACACCAATTAGAAGAGACTGAATGAAGACAGAGACCAGCCAGAGTTGCCACTTACAGCCACAGTCAGAACCAGCTACAAAAAAATATAGTTATTTGAGATTAAAATCTTTCAAATGTTAATGAAGAAAAAGTGAATGAACAGTTTTTGTAAGAAATGTTAGATTACTTTTGACATTATTATAATATTTTATTAATAGATTAAGTTAACTCATTATATGAAATTATCATGCAAAGAAAGGATCTTTTACCCTGCTAAACTGAAGACAGAAGAACGAAACTATTCCAGGTATCACAGAACCTTGCAATTTAGGCATTAGGTCATGGACAATAAATCTTCAAATTGTAGTTAAAAGTAGTGCTTTGGTGTTAATTACTATTTTGAAGAATCACTGAAAATGTTGAGAATTCAAAAAATTCCAATTTGGAAATCCTTCCTCTAATGAAAATGTCTGGTTTATTTTTACTTGCTTTCTGTTTTCTGAACTTTAGGCATGACAAAAATATTAGTCATAAAAGCTAGAAATTAATTCTGCTTCATTTGTTTGGACTTCGGGTTTTGTTAAAGAAAAGCTAAAAGAGAATATGCAATACTGATTTTTTAACCTTTATTCATCATGGGTTTATGCTCATCTGGAAAAAGAAGAAAGGAAACAATTAGCCTCTTAATTATTTTTCTTGCAACACTGGTGAATTTATTACTTCTGTCATACCCGGTATTAGCTGGGTATTACTCCTACTTTACACTACAGGTACTGTTGGTTACTTCTGTTACTACTGGACAGCAATGTTTATACTGTAATAAAGACTATAAAACATAGGAAAAAAGAAGCAATATGCACAGGAAATAAAAAAATATCATTGACACCACTGTATGTGCAAATGCAAACAAAAAGCAGTGAGTTAGGAATATTACTGCCAGATGATCTGAAGTTTGCTCATTGTGTCCTACAATGACAGTGTGGTCTATTACCACCAACACTGAATATGTCAGCTCTCAGCACATAAGTTGATGCAGGCAGCACCAGTGATGGAAAAAAGCCAGAAAATGCAGACCCATACAGTATTCCCTCACTTAGTACTTTCTGTCATGACATGTTTTTAAGTAAACCTGGAGGGTAGTGTATGTTGTTCCCTGCAGCCTTATGAAACCTTTGCCAATCTCCAGCCTATTGTTCTGGGAGACACAAGTTAAGCTGACTGTAATTTAAATCCCCAGCTGAGAGTCATATGGCGTTCTGGAATATTGATCGTGATGCATAGCAAGAGAAGTAGGTAGAATCACATCCTTGACCTAAAGAAAGGATGGGCAAGTTGTACTAGTTCATCCACCCATCTAAGCTCTTTTTTGACATTCCTGCTTGGCTCTTAAGTAAACTAAATCAAACAGATTTGTCTTACAAGAGTCCAAAGGAAAGGACTGGGAGAAGTACTTCTAACCCACAGCAAAAGAGTAGAGTTGTTTTCCTTTTTTCCAGAACCAGTCATGGGAACATATAACAAATTCATGTGTAGCCCAAATATCCCTGAAAACAATTCTGTGGTTTTCCCTACTCTTGAAGTAGAAGCCCATCACCAAAGCTAAATGCATTTGTTGTGTCATTAACCAGTCATTGAAACAGTTCAGTTTGAGTTTGCTACAGTCACATGTACAATTCTGGCTTTATGGACAACAGCCGCACAGATTTGACTATTTTTTACATTTGAACTTCTTTGTCCTGCAATCTGTTTTATTTTAACACGAACTGTCAGAAGAACAAGATACTCTGAAACCCCATTGCTGTCTCTTGCGGGTGAGATAATCGATGTTACAGGCCTGCTGCTCTTATCTTTGGGGAGTGTTTAACAGCATGATGGGAGTTCCATTTTGATTTGTGACTGTTTCATCTGGGTGGCCCAAACAGCCCATGAAAGGTGTGAACAGACAGCTGCTGCATTTATAAAGCAAAGAGTTTGTTCTGAATCTTAGGTTTTAATTTTGAGGCAAGTAGAATCTTGGGACTTCTGCAAGTACGATCTTGGGATCAAGCTGGTGCCTGCACATCACACATCTGATACTATTTGTTTAAAGGGGGGTTCAGTCATCCAAAACCAAGTCTGTCTGGAATAGTTCATCCAAGGAATAATACCAAAAAGGATGCCCTAGAAGATGCACTTCCTCTTGTAGCATAAACCAGAGCTTTTGTAGGATCATGGGCATATTCTGATGGTAACTCACAATTAAAAAGACATTTTCAGTTGTTTGGTCTCTCCCAAATCTCCTTTTAAAAAGATTTTCCTTTCAAGCCTGGCATCTGCCACTGTTGCTTGTAATGTGGTGTGAACAATGAAATGAAAAGAATAGCAGTTTACACAAGAGGCCTTAGGTTTCTGAAATATTTCAGGCACAATTTTATATTGAAATCTGTTCAGACATATTAAGAAATGGGCAAGAAAACTACTGTTAAAAAGCTCCTCTGGACCTGGGAGAGCGTAATCTCTACTGATCATTTCAAAAAATATGTGCAACCCTGTCATCATTTATTGTTTTCTACTGAAAAGAGAAACACATTAACAGATTGTGCCTGGTTTTGGTTGTTAGGGCCATTGTTCAATTAAGTGGATTTCAGCTGAAGGTTTAAGTCGAAAGATAGTTAGGAAAGTTGATGACCTACAGGAATATGTTGAGTATGCATGGTGCTGAAAGGCAAGAGAGTGAAGTTTGACTCTATTAAGATGGATGTGGAGTGATTGATAACATGTGTGAGAATGTAGATAGGAGTGTTGAACACGGAAGCAGAGGAGACAGGGAGTGTATTTTTACCCATTTCTAAAAATTCTGTTCTAGAGCCAGGAGGGACCTTGTGCAGGTTATTTGCACTCTCTTCTAGTTTGCTGTGGCAAATACGATTTTTTAAAAATCTGTGTTACCACAACTAAGCCTAGAACACCAGAAAGACCACAACAGGATGAAATGTTGACTGAATCCATGACAAGGTCTTCTTAATTTTTAAGTGAATCCTGTTCCTATTGCACAGAACCACAAGATAAGCTGTCATTATCCATTACAGATGGTTTGAAACATAAAAGTTCATGAATGATCTTTTGTCTTTTTACAGAACTATCTTTTCATTTTCTCTGCAGAAGATCTACCTTGAGAACTGAGAAAATAAGCTGAGAGGACTTTGACATAAGGACACAAATAAAGAGACTCTCTGCCTTCTAAACCAGATTCTTAGAAATAATTCTGCGCCTACTCTTTAAGTGCAAGTTAAGCCATTTTAAAAGGTTGTGTCTTAGTCTTCCACCCATAAATGGGGCATGCTATGTATGTGTCATGGTTTGACACTGGCCCAACGCCAGGCACCCACGAGAGTCACTCGCTCACCCTCCTCTGCCACAGCTGGGCAGAGGAGAGAGAAAAAAATTAATGAAGGCTGCATGAGTTTAGATAAGGACCAGGAGAAAACACTTCAAGGGCAAAACAGGCTTGACTTAAAGTTAGAAAGTGAACTTACTGCTAACAGAATCAGAGGAGGATAATGAGACATAAAATAAACTCTTAAAACACCTTTCCCCCCAGCCCCTCCCTCCTTTCCACCGACAGTGCAGAGAGACGGGGGGTGGGGGTTTTGGTTGGTTCATCACTGAGACTTTCTTCCACTGCTCCAGGAGAGGAGTCTTCTCCTGTGAGGCCATGTGGCCCCTCCCACAGGAGACAGCTCTCCATGAACCTCTCCGGTGTGGGTCCACTCTCAGGAGCGGCAGCCACACCTCACCTGCTGCAGCGTGAGCCCCTCCTACAGGCACACAGTCCTCCCAAAACTGCTGCGCCGTGGGTCTCTCTTTCCATGGGGTGCAGTCCTCCAAGGACAGGCTGCTCCAGCCTGGAAGCAAGGGCCCCCTCTCTCCACTGGGTCTCCCACTGGATCACAGCCTCCTCCAGGCATCCACCCGCTCTGGCACGGGCACCTCCCCCAGGGGCTGCGGGTGGATCTCTGCATCCCCCGTGGATCCCCATGAGCTGCAGGGGGACAGCTGCTTCACCATGGTCTGCACCGCAGCCTGCAGAGGAATCTCAGCTCTGGCACCTGGAGCACCTCCTCCCCCTCCTTCTCCACTGACCTTGGTGACGCCATGGTGTTTCCCTCACATGTTCTCACCTCCTCTTCTCTGGCTGGAATTAAAACTGTGCCACAACTTTGTTTTGATTTTCTTCTTAAATATGTTATCACAGAGGTGTTACCAACCTCTCTAATTGGCCCAGCTTTGGCCAGCAGCATGTCCATCTTCAGAGCCATCAGGGATTGGCTCTGCTGGACATGGTGGAAGCTTCCAGCAGCTTCTCACAGGAGCCACCTCTGTGGCGCCCTTGCCGTGCAAAACCAGGCCGTGCAAAACCAATATAGTATGTTTATCCTAAAACCAGTGGGTTTAATTTATTGCAATTAGTAGACTCTCAGTCACTAAACAATGACAATCCACTTAACTATTTTTTTAGCCTCAGGTAAACATTAAAAGTCTAATAGACAAAATATAATCTACACAATTCAAATAGTCAAACGTTGTCAAACTTCTAGTTGTGACAACAACCCATTTTTGGACCTAATCTTTCAATGTACTTCTAAAAGCTTTCATGTAAGTTGCTTTCTCTGTTCTTAAGAATCATAGAATAGTTTAGGTTGGAAGGAACCTAAAAGATCATTTAGCCCCAAATCCCCTGCCATGGGCAGTGACATCTTGCATTAGACCAGGCTGCTCAAAGCTCCATCCAATCTGTCCTTGAACACTTCCAGGGATGGGGCATCCACACCTTTTCTGGGCAACCTGCTCCTGTGCCTCACCCCCCTCACAGTAAAGAATTTCTCCAAATATTCAAACTAAATCTACCCCTTTTCAGTTTAAAGTCAGTGCCCTTTGCCCAATCACTATTCTTCATTATCACTATGTTGTCAGTAAAATATCTTCCCCGATGAGCTTTTCCAAAATTCTCCATTATGTCTTGGAGTAGCAGCCTGGTATCCAGGATGGCCTTAAGCAGTGGTGACTCTAACATATGTCAGCACACAGGTATGTACCCCACACCAGCCACTTCTCCTTGTCCCTCTGCACTTTGACAGCAGACACATGAGCTGGCTGCACTTACTACAAGAGGTAAAAAAGGTGCAGAAAGACCCCTCTGCATCTTACGGAGCGTTCCAGAGTGGATCTTGATATTCAAAAGGCAAGAGGAGGCACTGATCTAAAGACAGTCTTACCTCCTTAAGTACCATAATCTTCTACTCACTCTTGTCTCTTAATGAACTTTCTATGTTTTACTACTATTAACATTTTCCTCCAAGTCATAAACTCTTCAATAAAATAAATAGATTAATAAATAGATTTCAGCAACTTTTTTGCATTTCACACCATGAGAAAGCATTTCTGGAAAATGTTCTCGGATTGTTTGCTCCTGCGTTTTTCAGATTATTTGTCAAGAAATTTTCAGCATTTCACACAGTATTTTCTACCTACTGCTCCACTGAAAATATACTTTAATCTTCTTTCCATTTATTAGAAGCTTTTCTCTGAAAGTTGATGAAATTATCTGTTTAAAGTTGAACAAATGCAAAGAAGGAAAGAATAAGCTATGAGCTTAGCCATGAGCTATCTTTAGATGTCCAAATTCACACATAGTATGCAAGTAATTTGACATCAAATAACCTGAGTTTTGGAGTCACTTTTAATGTAAGCATCCAGATGTTTTCTGTATTATCTTTGAGGAGTGTAAATGTAAGTTTAGCAGTAAGTAGCTCCAGATTCTTCTGCTTGATTTATTGTCAGACTTGAGGAAATCGGTTCTTTAAACTTTTTTTTTTCATTGAAGGTTTAAAGTACTTATCTATCATGGCCCCTGCTGTGAGGCGAATGTTTTTGGTAATGCAGGAAAGGGTGGCTTGCTATGCTCACACTTGGCACCTCACTGCTGCTGCTCTTCATCTGCCTCTGCTCATTGCACAGCCTTCACGAACTCTTCCTTTCCCAGCTTCCTCCAGCCAACGGCAGCAAGCACGACACACTTCATGACAGAGTCCAGCAGACCAGGCACTATTCATGGTTGTTTCTAGTCCACTGTGATTGCATTCACCACCTCCGGGATGTTTATTATTTGTACTGTTTACTTCCGCTCCTTAATATCATCATTTAATGATGAAGCTATGCCATGTTTACATGTGCAAAATATTGCCTTCTTACACTTGAACAGACCTTTAATTTGTTGTTTTCATCCTAGCACATGCAAGCAGATTTATGAAAGCACTTCTTGTTTGGTCCTCATGAATTCTGTCCCAACTGCACGTTCTTTTTATGTTTTTTCGTGTTTGGCTTAAGTCACATCACATTATGTTAAAAACTTTTGGCTCCATTTCATAACATTGAAGCAGAAAAGCTCATAATAAGTTGATTTACGATCTGTACAAAGATCTTTCAGAATTTATGGGCCCTGGTCCTCATTACAGTGTGCATATATTTGAGGATATATACATGGATGTACATATATGTGTGTGTGTACACGTATGTTGTACATATATGTATATTACGTTACTGCAATGTGTCAAGTGTTCAGGTTCTGAATGTTTCCAGCCATAGAAGATCATCAGCCAAAATACAATGATAGAAAATATATCACTAGCATAATCAGTAGAAGAGCACGTCACAGTAACTGCCTCTCACTTCTGCTAATATAGAGATGTTTCTCAGTAAAGCTTGTGTGCAGGACTACCTTTCTGAAAAAAAGCAGCAGAGAGAAAGTGGGGAGGGGAGAAGAAAGTAAAAGGAAAATTGCACAGTATTTAATCCAAGCAAGTTTCTACACATCTCTACTGATCCTAACTTAAAGATTTCACTAATCTTTTTAGAGGATAAAAAAGTTGGCACATTTTTGTCAGGGTGAAATAAACACTGTTATTTTAAGCAAAGAATATATACATGTTTGTAAAACCTCTTGGCATGTTGAAGAGTGAGACACCAGGGAAATAGAAGTGTCTGTTTTTCATAAAATTCCTCTGGTTTCTACAAAGATCCTCTCTGACCACAAAGGTTTACAAGGGAAAAGAAAGTATAATGAAGTCTCTCATACCTGCTTATGTCTCACAGACATGAATTTTTTGTCAATATATCCTGATTATTAGTATAAGGTACACTTCTATTTGTGTCTAGCGACAGGACTTACTTCATAATAAAACCCCAGAAACTTGGCTAAAAACAAATAGGAATTGTTAGTACTCAGATATTTCACTTTTCACCTTATGCAGTGACCAATTTGATTAGTCGAGTACCTTAATGCTGCTTAATGTTTTTCTGAAATTTATGCTGCACTGTGGTTATGAAATGTTGAAAAACTGGATAATAACTTTGGTTTTTACATCGCTTTTCTGATGTACACTTCTTTGTACCTTTTACTTAAGCTATTTTAGTCTTCATCATTGCCTTCATCATACCTTTTACATCTTTGAGTTTACTACTCTCCAAAACCTTTTAGTAGGTTACTGACTCTATCCTCAGTTTTACGTGTGAGAATGCAAAAAGTTTAAGATATTTTGGTACCTGCTCATTTCTTAGAACAAGCAGAGAATGGTCAGCTGACTGTCCCAAGATGCATTTTAAATTATGTGAATGAGACAAACATGATACACTCAACAGTTACCACAAATGTACCGTAGTGATGGCTTTGGTCTCCAAATCTTTTTTATACTGTAATGTTCAGAACAAAATACAGAAAGATAAAACATTCTTGGTTTAATCAAAATACCTTGAGGCTCTAGGATTCTGAGCCCAAATTTTAGAATAAACTGTTCATTTAGATGTGCCATTTTGATTTGGACTTAATCAGTTGTTTTTCAGATCTTGTCCCTTTCTGAATTAGGTCTTTCCATATGTTTATTTTTAGCAGGCATAAGTCTATAAGCCCTGGAGCTGTAGGTAATTATAGCACCAAACTTGTTAGCAGATCTTCTGTATTTGATGCAACTCTAAAGAAGTATTGGCAATCGGAAATATAGAACCTGATAATGTCTGGACAGAGCTTACTTTCCTTGCCAAAGCCAGGGCTGAATTTAGAAGCCTGGCAGTCAGCTAACTAGGGGTTCACTCTTCCCCTGAGAAGGTTGTATGTGGCTACTGAAGTGGGAAACAGTGAGTGTGCAGATTTAATCTGCCATCTTTCATATAGACGCACACAAACAACCTATTTATGTGCCTGTCAGAGTGAAACCACCCATGGCTAATGGCTGAGTGCATGTCCACTAGGTAACTTAAAGACATGTAAACCCAGAAAAAAAAATTACATATTGTTCTATTTTAAATATTGTTTATTTCATTGCTGTGGCTCTTCACACCCCTTTCATAGATAATGAGTGGTTTTTGTCTCAAGGCTTTGTGTATGTTTGTGTCAAGGAACTAGGACCCAGCCTGATGATGAGGACAGCTGTACAAACTGATCTAAAACACCAGTAAAATTGGCTCTGTCAGAGACAGGTCTGCTGGGTATGAAATTTGAATGAGACTATACTCTGGCAACATAAATGTTCTAATAACAGCCTTGGCACAGCCACACACTCCCATCTTAATTTAACTTGTCAGGCTCATCATGAAACGAACTCTGTTCATTTTATGTCAAAATAGTGTATAGCATATAGAAAACAAGACCAATTCCACACGAGAAGCTAACAAAAAAATGGAGTAAAGCACCAGCTCAATCACATCATCACTTGGATTGAACTGCAGCCTACACATTTTGCTACCCACTGCTTGAAAGGACAGGCTATAAAAAAACTCAACTTATGATGACAGAAGAAGGCAGGTAGGATTCTGCTTAAACAATTGCATTCACTCGCGGTTAATGCTCAAGCAACACAAAGGGAGAATGAAATACTATTACAATGCAGATGTTCTACAAAGTTCTGTGTGACTTCTGTGAGCTATGTCTTTAGACTCCACAGAGATTTCTTTAGTGGGTATATGCCACTAGATTTTATTCACTACTCATTTTCTGAAAGTAAAGTCATAATACTAACCTCTAGGAGCTTTTTAACCACAAAAAGCAGGATTTATGTGCCATAACATTGACATGTGTTTAATAGATGTGGTAGTGTGACATCTACAATCTGTCATTATAGTCCAAGGAGAAAAATAAACAGATCTAGTACATCATTTCATCTTGAGATAGGTGTGCCCAAAACATGTTTCCCTACCAGCCTACTCTTTAAGATCTTCATTCCTTCAATGCCTCTGAGAAGAACAGAAGTGCATTCAGCAGTAGAGCACAAATACGCTGGAGGCAACGTTCACAAAGGTATTTAGACAACTGCTCTTAATTAGGTACCTAATTTCTTGTGAAATTTGCAGACAGACTGTGTTTGCCTAAGGTTAAGCTGTAAACCATAATCTCCTTGTAATACCTGGCTTCGGCAGTTTGCATGTGGTCACACAGGAAATTTTTGGCAGAGCTGGGAAGTGACTTTTGCAAGTTTATATCAACACTAAAGCTACCAGGTCATCTGTCCTCTACATTATCTCTCAGCTTTGTCTAGCTAGTGCTCCTTCCTTAATGTGTATTTGGCTAGTTCCTATGTCTCCATGTCCCAGTGGACCCACTGCTTATGAGAAAATGCCTTATATATTATCTTTAACAAAATCACTCTTACCGTAAACAAGTTGTTTGAAAAGCAGCATGGATATCCCCAAAGAGGATTAGCAGAGTCTCCTTCCAGCAGGCTGACAGGTTCTCCTTTGTTTCCTAGTCTTTTCTTCCCTGGCACCATAATCCTCCTTGCTGAATTCAGACAGTCTGTAAGTATCAACACTCATCAGCGTGATGGGATGTCAACTCCACATCTAAAAACCCTGGGACAAGAGCCGTTCAGGTAAATTTCAAAGCGGGCAAAATTCACAAACTAGGGGGAAAAAAAAGAGCTTGTTCAGTTTTTACAGAGATGCAACTGATAAATACATGGTTTGTTCCCACCCCCCCATATTCATATTCTATTGTACTATTGTCAGCCTGCTATCTGCTCTAAGGAAAGAGCAGCGAATTGAGGACTAACCACAGCTCTCAGCTCTCACCCTGTTCCAAGACTGATACAAATGGTCCATCAGATGGGACAGCTCTGGTTTAGAAGCTGAATAGATCTAATAGCCCAACAAACAAATATGTCCATCTTCTGATGGGAGTTTGTTAGCTCCAAGATAATGGTGTGATGCTGGCATGGCTTCAGTCATGCTGAAGCAGCCTGTTTGTGTATGATTTGGCATGACAGATAAAACTTTCCTGCATTTACCCATACCCACCAATAATGCCTTACATCTTTCCTTGGGCTAGTCTTCCCTGTGTGGGAGTCCAACTGCCTGATGTCCTGCAAAACTGAAGAGATATGAGGGTTCACGTCTGACAGATCTGCTCCATTTCCCAAAAATTCAGGGGAAGAGAAGGCACAGTCATTCTTCCTGGTGCTCACACTGGGATTCATGAAGCCCATGAGAGAGTCAAAGGATCTATTAAACTGTCTCACAATCCTCTATGTGGACAAGTGAAGCTTTAGTTTCTCAGGAAGAAATAATTACCAAGATCCACAGACTCTGTGTCAACCACTCTATGTACAGACTTCAGGCATGTCTACACAGCAAAGGTGAGAAAACTTTGAAGCCATTTGAAGCAGAAGTACTTATTTGGAGTCCAAGTGTTGGTTTGGTGAGTATTTGTTGATACATTTCCTGCCCTAGATATGCAGAGAAAGAGACTGTCTGTATTTCTAAACTATGCCAAGCAGCTGATTAACCTTTAAACCTGGATGGATGCTTTCCCCATTCTACAAGAATAACTCCTTGAAATTAGTTTTAATGACATTATAAAAGCATGGAGTGGTTTATAATTTACTGCTAATAGGTAGCTACATGATTTGGAAAGGTTTAGTAGATTTAATTAAATTACTGAAACATTTACCTTGCTCTAAAGATGTATTATGAAATTAGCATGATACTTGGTATTATGATTAATTTAAAAAAACCTTTTATGAATATAAATAACCTTTTGGTTGAAAGTTATGTATACATTAGTAAGTGTAAAAGGTGAATGCTTGCACATCTTTTTCCTTAGGAAATGAATGTGGTTTCCTCAGCAGATGTTTATAATGAATGGAAAAGTTCCTGCCTGGAAAGAATTTTACAGAAACTGTTATTGACAGAGTTAATCCCTCAGATTTTTATCTTCATTTGACCTGCAGCTTGTGTGTTAAAGATGAAGGGATGAGGCATGGCTGTTTATTTTCCTGCCTTCTGGCAGGTTGCTGCTTTACTATGTGCAAACGAATAATTTTTTAACCATAAGTGACAAATAGACTGTTCCAAATACTACAGGTTTGGGTTAAAATAGATTATGATGAATAAAATCGATGACTTTCATTTACATTTCATCTGTCCATGGGAGAAGCAGCTGTGGTGCCACCTGGAACTAGAGAGATGAAAAAATTAGGTGCCCCACTAGAAGAAAACATCATGGCACAAAGCTCAAGTAATGTGAGGGATGGGTAAGTTTGGAAGTATCATTGGATATTCTTTTGTGAAGAACTATACATCTACAAAAGTAAGGCAAGAAGTCCCCAGTGAGAGTGGGAGAAAAAGGTATCAGATACTGATGTATTGATATCATGGTCCTGAGAAAGGTTGCTGGGATTTTCTTCCTGATCTTGTGAGGTTAGCAAAACACCAATTCCCTGTTCTTGGAATCCTGCTGTGTCTATAACAGAAACAATATCATCAAAGTTATGAAAAGCATTCAGTATTTTCTCCTCCAAAGTGGCTGAGTCAACACCATGATGCTGTGAGCCAGGAATTCAGGCAGAGCTCAAGAAAGGTGTTTAAGTAGCCATCAACATGGCCAACATGGCCAGCATGGCCAACATGACCTCTAGCTCAAGAAGTCTCCAGCTGCTGGTTGCCTGAACATACTCACCTTATCCTTTAGCCCCTATTCCTTAACTCATGTAAGCATCTATTAATAGGCAACTATTAAAAATAAGAAAATGGGGAAGATGAACTTCAAGGCTTTTTTCTGGAAGTTCCTCAGTGCTGTCCACTTTCTCAGTTTATTAAAACAAAATATAAAATGGCATCCCAAGAAACTCAGATGTATATTGAAGGAGGCACAGCTTGAAGTTGTGGTTAATGACTTAATTTCATATCACATTATGAAGTATTCAACATTTTTTTTAACAATACAAAGGATTATAAAGGTAACAGTGACACACAGACTTTTCTGAGAGGGAAGTCAAACACTGATTGGAGTTAAGTTGGATTTTGGCTTGTTAAGCAATAAATAAGGTCTTCATTATTGCTTCTTTACTTTCATTTTTTTAAATTACTTTGAATCACAGCAAATAGCAAAATGAATTGTGAAATATGCACACACAAAACTCCTCCCCGTGTTTAAGTTTCTGCGTTGCCAAGTAAGCTCTACAATGAGTGTCTCAAGGCATTGCTACATTTTAACTTTACTATATTGCACTTATGTATTTAATTTGTCTTTTTTTTTTTTTTTTTTTTTTGTACCCCCATCGCCCCTAAAAAAGGGGCAAANGTCTCAAGGCATTGCTACATTTTAACTTTACTATATTGCACTTATGTATTTAATTTTTCTTTTTTTTTTTTTTTTTTTTTATGTACCACCATAGCTCCTAAAAAGAGGGTCAAACTATACCAGGTGCCTTTATACAGATGCGCAATAAAACAAGATTCCCCATTTCTAAATCTGGGGAGATATTACTTGGATATGTATCAGATCTTCACTGAACTTCTGAAAATAACTAGATTAGGAGACTGGACTGTGACAGAGTAGGACTTTTGAAGAATTGATTGGAAAAAAATGAGGTAAAAGCAAAGCTAAAATAATGACTGAATTTCAGAGTTAATCATGTTTCACTGCATTTGTCTTTAGGTAGGACTATGGAGTGTGTGTGGTCTTGGCAAGCTTCGAGGGGTTTACCAAAGGGTTACTGGTAGAATGAGCATATGATGGAGAGATTTTAAAATCCTGTATGTCAAGTGAAGAGAAAGAAGTCTTTTAAATAAATAATATAACAAAATATTTTATATGGATGAACTAAGATGTCTATCTGCAAGCTGCTTTGGAACTATACGATTTTATATTAACAACATAAATGTATTTTGTACTGCAGCACTAAATATAAACCAGGCATCACACAAGCTGTTATGCAAGCACCCCCATTCAGCTTTGCCAGCAAATGTCAGCACTGACCCCACAACACCCCATTCCTAGGGCCTCTCTTACACAGAGAATGCCAATTGTACTGAACTGTGGGAGCACTTATACTGTAGAGAAGAGGCTAAAATGAGACTCACCAAACTTATTTTCACTTGAGATCAAAGGCAGAATGTGAGTTCCACTCTCCAGACATCAAAGACCACAACAGAGCCCACTGTGCCACTTCGACCTGAAATTATGTCCTTATTATGTACAGTGAGAAGTTTAAAGCTTTTATCTCAAAGTGCAATGCAAGAAATTCAGCTAGCTAAAAATAACTAATAATAATAGTAGTAGTACTAGTAGTAATCATCATCACCATCATATGGACTTGATCGGTAAGAATACTGCAATTAAAAGGAATTCTTTTTTTCTTCCAAGATTTCCTGTTACATAGACTAGGAAAATGATTGAGTAGAAAGGCTTTATTCACAGACAATGAAATCAATATAATTGTCTTTCTAATAGAATTTGATCACACTCTGACTTAAGTGTCTCATGGTTTTACTAAGTTTCATATAGAGAGACCTCAGAGCTGGCTTCTAGTTAAACTTATTTTACTAAATTGAAGATTATAAGACACTGCAGTTCTGTTTCCACACCCTTTGAAATCCTCAGAAAGGCTCCCCATGGTTTCAGGAAAGTGGGGAAGCAGAAGATCCCGCCATTGTTGTGGTTAAAGTTTTCTCTTATTCAACATCCAAATTTTCCTGCAAGTGGGTGCCAATGTGAAGACTTCACCAGTGCCACCAAGGTAGGCAAGTTAGACCTGCAGAGTGTTGTTCTCCAGACAGGAGATGATTTAGACCAGTGGTTTCTTAAGTTGGAGGAATGACGATAACATGCATGCAGTCAGATGATGCACATGCACATGTCAGGCACTTGCCCAAATTTGTACAAAATTTTGACAATACACAGCAAAGTGTTGATGTTATTTTGTTACGTGCCAGTAAGAAAAGAGTGCAGAACTTACGTTTTTATCCAGTCCAACGGCAATTAGCCTTTTTTTCATTTTGTTTGGGACACCACGTGAAAAATTTTCAGTAGAGATGTGTAGACTTAACTAGAGAATCATCCTACTGTGAATTTCTTCACAGCAAACCCCTCAGAAGTAATGAAGCCATATAAGCCCCAGGACCTGAAAAAAAAAAAAAAGCTAAGCAATGCACCGATCTAATAAATTTTTCAGTTCCAAACTCATCCCCTGAAATATAACCAAAGATCCTGGGGTTATCATAAAGAGTCAGTCATGCATGCAGAACAGATATGCCACATTGGACCATTTTCTGCTGATGCACTCCTACACCATGAATATGAGTTCTTGGTGAAGGAGTGTCTGAAGTTTTTGGTGAATGCTGTGGAGAGGGGAGCAGCACTGATGCTCCAGTAGGTAGTAAATGTAGGCTGTAATCTGTATGTGGACTGTGACTAATTTAAGTTACAAAACGTAAATCTAGACTAGACAACAGGCACACAAGGGCTATGGATTCCTAAACATCTGTACCAAGGATCTGGATCAAGCGAATTGCATCTTTTTTCCAATAATTAACCTGAGAATTCTGCTTCAGAAACAAGGGTGTACGGGGCAGACAAGGTGTACAGCACACACCTGGGTCCAACAAGCTTGGTAAACGAAAGAGTTTGCAATATCCTGAGGCTTAGGTTCAGTGATATGTGATTGCCTCTCTCATTTGCAAGAGCTTTTCACTTGTTAACTGTACAATAAATATCAGGAAAAATCAAACTTTATCAATGCTGTCCAGAGCCAGTACACAAACTGAAATTTTTAACTCTGGAAAAGCTACAAAAGAGAAGGCATAGTAAGCACAAATAAATGTACTTAAAAACTTTCTTTTGACCACTGTAATGGTTGACATGCCAACTTCTCTTCTGACATGGTAAACTGATGGCACAAGGGATTATTTCATGGTTCACTTCCACCCTTGTTGCTTTGTGATCAGCTGGCTGGTTGGTATGGATTTCTCTACACTGACCGCTCACCCCTCATTCTGCAGCCAGATTTGACCCAAGGCCACAAATCAATGCCATTAGTTCAGCTTCTACTGAAAAGTGGATGCACAATGCACTGTGATAAACAGTTGTAGTCAATAAAAGATATAGGAAAAAAATAAGCATAAAAACTGAATTGAGTCGATAGAAGTCTCAAGTCTTTCCAAGCTGTGAGCAAGGCATATTTTCAAGTAGCAAGCAATGAGTTAGTGACCACATTATGCCACATTGGATGAGGGCCCTGGACATACTTAAATACAACTAAAAACATGGTTTGGGCATTTTAGTATATGAATGTGGGAAACAGTATCTTTAAGATATCCTAAAGTACTAGAATTTCAGAAAGAAGTTATTCAACCCCAGTTTTTGGCATTAGTCTGTTTCTATTATTGTATTTTATTAAACTTTTATATTGTAATATTCCTAGAAAGCTAAATATTTATAAGAAGGTGCCAGTGAATTAAGACTACACACAGATTTTCATTAAAAATTTTTGTGTTTTTCCTGTACTGTAAAAATAAACAAGCTTTTCTTCAACTGGCCAAAATGTGGTCATTCTGAATAAGAGTAGAATTCATCATCCATCCAAGTCTCTCTTTAACAGTACCCTTTGTGTCTCTGACATAAGGCTACAGTCACTGCTTTTTGAAAATTTCCACTCTTAAATTCCCGTACTGAAAATGTACCGAAAATACTTTGTTTCTTTCAAAACACAGCTTAAAGAATATTGAGACTTAATTTCAAAATGGATTTTTAATAACCACGGGGTTACAAATACTAAGCCTGAAGATAGAAGTTTTACAGGTAAGGGCAAGCTTGAGAAGCCCTAGGCTCCAGCTTGGATCGCAGACTAGCTAAGCACTGTCACCACCAGTCATGGTTCTCAGGGCTACAGCTAGAGTAGCCCTCATGGACATTCGAGGCAAGATAGATGGAGCAATTGTTTCCTGGGGAAAAGGACAGCCTGTCAGATACCTGTTAACACTGGGGTTTGGGTTAGAAGTAAGGAGCAGAAACTGATTTTGCAGTTATTCGATAGCACGGTGCCTTTTTACGTCAGAGTGGGTGGCAATTGAAGGCAGTGACCACTAAGACATATGGCTCCGAAATCAAGCACAAAAAAGGTTTACACGTATAGAAATAAGACCTGCATCTGCAGCTGGCAGCAGGCAAGGCAGGCTGAAGTTAAGTAAGTTGTCCTAAAGTCAGCTGGACACACCAGCTAGTAATTTCCCATCAGAAAATTGGTGACAGTAATACACTATATAGACAAGAGTGCCAGAGCCTCAGCTAGAATAAATAAAGTGGCACAACAACAGATTAGCTGTGGTCAGACCAGCTTTGCTGGTTTACAGCAATTCAAAATCCATGATGCTTTGTAGGTCTATGCCAAAAAGCTCTGGAATAGCTCATTTTAAATACAGTTTTAAAGTGGGTGGAAAAATTCTTGGTGGTCATAATGACTGCACCTTCAGCAAATGAAGGCAAAAAGTTATGTTAATCTCTCATGTTAATCCCTCACTAAGTTTTGCTTTCTTTCTAAGTAATATTGTTTTAACAGTTGTGCCAATGGAAGCCTTGCCAATATTTTCACAAAATGTTGATAGGTTTTGCCAATATTATATTAAGAAGGACATCTAAGAAATGCAAACATCTAGTAGACTTTTATGAAAAGTGATGTCTGTCCAGTATCTCATACCACTGGATAAAAAAAGAAAACAAACCAAGAACTAGATCTCTGGAGTACATTCAGATTTCTTATGACAAAGAGACTCACTTTTTGTCCTGTGAAATAATGAATATAAATTATCATTATTTGCTCTCAGTCACCCAAATCTGCTCACATAATCTCTTCATTATGTCCTTATCACGAAGCCCTAGCAGTGTACGAGACAGAACTAAAGAGACATGAACATACAGAAAAGAAGTAAAGGAAGAAAAAAAGAGCGATGATACTGAGTTCTATGAGACTAGCCAGGTCAGTAAACATATCTAGTGAGTTCATCACTTTTTCCTTCCCTTCACTGTCTTGTTTGTTGCATGACTGTGTACTTATTTAAAACTGGTATGTTCTTAAAAGTTTTTCCAGAGAAACAGAGACAGTTACACGTAAACAGTTATGACATTCTCAGAAATATGCCAAGAGAGGCAATGCAAGTCAGCAAAGAACTAAAATGTAGGACAATTCTGATGCAGAGTGAACCCCAGAATTTCAATTTCTCCATGAACAAAAAAAAAAAGGGGATTGTTCTGCAAGCCAAGCTGAATGGCAGTGCTTGGGAGATACAGATTGCTTGAAACTGCGAAGTCTCAGCCTCTAAAGCAAGGCAAAGGAATGGAAGAGCTTAATCCAGCTCTTGCCTGTGTTCTACCAACTCCTTGCTCAGAACAGATTGCCTGGGTATAACTGTGATTGTTATGGAGAAGCCACTTCTGATCAAAATTGATCATGCTTTGAAAAAAAATGGGAAAAAACAGGGTTAAAATGTGAAGTTTAAGGTTGAATACCTTCTCCAAGACTTTTATGAACATTAATCACCACAAATGATTCTAGTTGGGTAGTTAGGTTCTAATATTTAGAGCAGTTTGCATAAAAAATCCTTGGCTGAAAAAAATGTCACAATGAGTCGATGAGGGGAGACACTGGCAAAAAAGACGTAAGTTCAGAACCTCGGCATTACTGAAGGGACAGTAAGAGCTGCAAAATATTCCCTGCAATGGAAGACAGGAAGTTTGTCTCTTGTTGTCCAGAGAAAGGGAAGCTCTACAATGTGAAGGTGTGGAATGTATTAGGGAAAAAGTTCTGCACATCAACACCACCTTAAATGGATATAAAATGAATGTTTCAAAGCTGTGAGAGTTAAAACTCAAGATTTGTTCTCACATGGATGAAAACAAAAGATTCTTCACAGAAATGGAACCTGAATCTCTAGAAAGAAGGTTGAGGTTAACACAATCCCCATCTTACAGGCATCAGGCCCAGGAAAGACAGTGATGATGTCATGCAAATATAACAAAGGAAACTGAAGGAGAATGGTTAAGAATTGTTTCGGGCATTCTGAGCTTGCTCTGGTATTGAGTAGCACTGAGAATGTTGGAAAAAATTTGAATGTAACTTTGAGTGAAGGACTAAATCTGTGAGTCATTGGCATCATCTCATAGCTGGAGTTGTGTTTACAAAGAAGATCCGCAGGAGGGGAAAACAGAAGGAGGATTAAGGGATGAGTCCTGTGAGAAGCTTGGAAGGAAGGCATGCAAGGTCCCAAGGGAAACAATAGCAGCAAATGTTCTTTGCACATATTGTCGTAACATGTTTGAAAAATTCAAAGTTTTCTTTAAAGAAATGCAATGAAACACAGCTGACTGTAAATAAGCTATAATATAATGGTAAGAAGATGATTTCCAAGAGCTAAAGGACAGCTCTTAAATAAATTTGCTGCAGTATTTGGATCATTGTTGCTAGGAGCAACAAGGCAACCACTGCTATCAAGCACTCATGATATTTAATATTACATAGGTTCTTTTCTCTTGGGTTCATGTTTCATGTCTTCTGGTGTCTCAGTATCTCTACATTATGATCTTACTTCTTCCACTAAATTTAATCTAGCATAGTAACACTTTAAAGTAGGTTTAGACAAATGTTGTACAAGTCCCTTAAACTGAGTATGTTATTTCAAGAACTTTACATTAGAAGAAATACAGAATTTTTACTCAGGTCTGTAGAGGTAAACAGAGTATTATAAGCCATGGTCTGTAAATGTTTACTAAAATCTATAATAGCTTTATAAATTAGACTGGTTTATTCTTTTTTTAACTTCAGAATATTTCAGTAAGGTTTTTTGCTTTCCATGGTGGCATTTCCCCATTCCTTTTACGCAGTTCTTCCACCTATTTGAAAAAATGCATTCTGCAAACAACAGACTACGCTGAGCAGGGTCATGACTTCTATTGAGACCAGACAGTCAGTTGATGTAGAATGAAATTTCAGTTTGCTTTGAAAAATATAATAAGTTTGGCACATTTGCAATCAATACTGAATACTGTAGTTATTTGACATGTATTTAACATACCATTAATTGGTAACAACCTTTAAACTACCGTATTTTCAGCATCTCAAGCTGTAGGAACAGTCGGGATAGACATTCTCAGGCTGCCCTCTGCTGTTTAAGGTTAAAAAGACAAGGCATGCTTTACAGAGCTGTAAAAAGCAGTTTGGTGGAGGGAGGTAGAATCTGTGACTAGAACAGGAAAAAAATTAAATTTGCACAGAAGACTTGAATCTTTATATAAAATCCATTAATTTTAAAAGGAATAGACACCCTCTGAATAGTTCATGAAGGAGAAAATTTAGAAAGTTAAGAAATGTGACTTTATTTCTGTGATTGCCAAATTTTTACTTTTCCTGGAGCATCATCTGCTATAGGAACAAATGCTGCCATTGTAACACAATTTCCCATCAAAGACAATGCCAAAAATCTAATTCTTAGAAGCTTGAATACTCAGCTGAAATTCCTGGCTTGAAGGATTTGACCTGAGAATGTGGCAAGAAATACTGATTTCTCTTCTTCTACATGTACTTTATAGGTGTACTATAATTTGGTATAATGTGTAACATTTTGTAGAATCCAGGGGCTGCACTACCTGAATAATTGAACTAAAGTAAACCCAGGTGCTTCTTGAGCCTCAGTGATTTATTCAGAGAGATTTTATACTTGCCTAAAGAATCAACTGATCTTTAACATTGCACCCAAGGGGAAATCAAATTTATTTGGTCCAGAATGAAGAACAAAGGCTGGATGTGCTCTGTTTAACTGGAACAGAAGGGTAAGGAGATCCACTGCTTGGAAGTGGCTGTCAGATGTGGGATAGACCCATTTGCTGGCCCTGCTGTGGACATTCAGAACATGCTACAATGTCTTCCTTCTGGGCAGAAAAAGGTCCCAAATGAAGGAGGTTTTGTATTCAATAACGCTCACAGCAGAATGCAATGCTGGTTTGTTCGAGGGCTTTGTCTGGACATGCTGATTTTCTGATTCTACTGTTTGTTTCTTTCCTCAGTGAAAATATAAACCTGCCAAAGGTTGTTTTTTATTTAGCAAGAAAGTAACAAGAGAAGGTTTAGTATTCATTGGCAATGGAGCACTACTGGGAAAAAACTTTGGATGATTTTGGGTGATTCACGTCAGCTGGATGAAACAACTAAAGGAAACGTTTCTTTAAAAGAGTTTAATTATACTTGGGCTGCTATGAAAAAATCAAATTATTGCCACATGCCATCTCTACAAAAAACAGAGGGGCAGGAGGAGGCTTGAATGTCTCTCTTGTGCATTTTCTTCATCAGACTCATTCAGGTTTCTTACACAGCTTTTTTTTCTTGTATTTGTTCTGCATGCCTTTTGGATATCTTTATTACTTCAAATTATAGCTACATCTTGTGACCTTAACTTGAGCTTAGCATAGTTTTTGTCCAAGACTGTGTATGTTTAAGGTCACTACCAATTAACTTCAATATAACACTGAATTCACATCATAAATTCAAGAGAATGTATTATGTAGAAAGCTCTCATTGCCTCTAAAAAAACATTCTGAACTGGCCCAGATGTGCAAGAACAATACTCACTGACTACATGGAACAGGTTCTGGGGTCCTTTTATCTTAGCCTCCCCCTTCCTTTTCTAAACATCTTCACAAGGTTGCCTTTCTGAAATGAGAAGTTCAACCATCCTTATTTGCTAACACATTGAGCAGGAAGGGCACATGGAATCTCTTCTTATTTTATTGTGTGATTTATTTAAAAAGCAAAAGCAAAAGGTCTGACATATGTAACACTGCGATCCAGGACTCTTCAACACATGGCTCAGTTCCGTATCATGGCAAACTCAGAGGATTAAATAGCTACAGATGTATAAAACAATTATTTAAGTGGGTCACAGTGCAAAAGTTAATTTTTTTTTCATTAACACACTAGTAGTCTAACAAAATAAAATACCAGTGTGGTTAAATCTTGTCTGAATTGTCCCTGTCACTTACAAAAACATGAAATACAGACAGATCTTGGAATATAGAGAAGTTCTTGTTCATTGAAGTGGCAGTATCTCCAGGTTTCGTTCAGGCGATTGGAAAGTCTGAAGGAAAAAGTGTAAGTACTTGGCTTCTTTAGTATTATTCATAGACTGACTGATTCAGACCTCTCGAGCAACATTGCAAATGTTCCTTAAGTCTATCAATAAAATTAGAAAACAGTTACTTCAGACAATTTCTGCAAAATTGTCAGCAGAAATCAGTAGCAAGACTAAAATATGATGTAAGGCCTGACCCTTCACAACCACGTTATGTACTTCTTTATAACAGATCGAAGTGGATATGGTCATAGTCTTATACTGTGAGGCAGTTCAGAGACTCTTTCATTAATATTTTAAAGTGAAATTATTTCTGCCACACCAGCATTCTTGAAATGTTAGAGTCATTATTTCAACAGATGTTCCATATTTTCAATCATTTTACAAATGAGAAGGCAGCCTCTTTTCCATCTTCCAAGATGAGGACAGAGGCAGCCAGCTTCCGAGCAGGCCTGAGAGATATTAAAAAACAGAGTAAGTCGTTTAACAATGTTACTCTTCTGACTCTCAGGAAATAAAACAGACGTCATGATAATGGTAGCTCTCAGATATAAGTTTGTGGAGAATTATGCTTCATAGAAGAGAAAATCCATTGATTTAAGAAGTTTCAAAATATTGGGACTTCTGAAATGGAACCTTCACACCTACCCACAGGCTAAATTTCATGTCCTTGCCAACTGCCCAAGAGTTGTGAGACCCCATCTGGAGTACCACGTCTGGTGGGAGGCTCCTCAGCACAAGAAGGACATTAACACTCAGGAGCAAGTCCAGTGAGGGCACTGAGCCAATGGGCCAGAGAACAGAGCCCATGAGCAGAGGCTGGAAACTGGGCCTGGTCAGCCTTAAAAGAAGGTTAAGGGAAGACCTTATTGCTGTCTACAAGTTCCTGAGGATAGGACTACTGTGAAGACAAACTCTTGCAAATGCACAGTGGAAGTGAATCAAGAGACACGAGTTAGGAACATAAAAAGATCTGTTTAGATATTAGAAAACTTGTTTGTGTATTAAATATTGGAAAAGGTCATCCAAAAAGGTTGTAGAATCTCCATCTTGGAGATGTTCTGAATACAGCCCTGAGCAATCTGGTCTAAGTAGAACTGCTTTGAGTAAGGGATCAGACTGGATGATCTCTGGAGATCCCTAACACCATAAATTGGGAGATTCAGTGTTCTTCACCCACTATTGTTGTCATTGTGTCAGAACCTGGGTAGATTTCTGTGGATTTGAATCCTACCAGGTTGGAAAAGTATATTGATTTTAATAATCCTGCATTCCAGCAAGAGCTTCAACTGCTTTAGTATTTTACATACAAGCCAGGAAACACAACCTCTACTGTTCTACAATTAATAAAGGATTAGTTTGCTCTGATGTACAGTCTCAGGAGACACCTTTGCTTTATGGTAACTAAATGGGCAAAATACCTGTCCACAGTCCTTATAAAAAACTGTGCAAGTTCTAAAACTCAGTAGTTGATTCCCTGACTATCCTTTAGAACTTCTAAATTCTCCAGTGCCTTACACGAGGATGTAGGTTTGTTCTGGATTTCATTTCCCATTCTTGGAATTGTCCTGCGCAGAGCCTGGATTTAGACTCAATGATCCTTGTGTGTCTCTTCCAACTCAGGATATTCTATGAATAAATTTACCTTCTTTGCTTGAGAGCTGGTATTATGGACAGAACATACAACTCCTCACATTGTTTATTTACTAGAAATTCTCCTGGCATTTTTTTCATGCAAAAGGGCACTCTCTCAGACAACATCCGAGAACAGTTTGAGAATAGCATGGGGTATAGGAAAAAGAACATTTAGCTATTTGAATATAAATTGTGCCATGACACATTCCCTAATGTCCTTTTTGAATTGACTCTTAGGCTCTTAGTTCCTTGCATGGATATAGTTTGTCATCACACAAACTATTTACCCATACAAAAAGGAGGAAAACCTGACTGAGTACCTTTTGAGCTCTACCTATACTTTATTCAGGCCTGTCCTTAGGACCTAAAAGAAACTAGTCAAACACTCCAAGAATACCACATGCCATGTAGACTAGTTACACCATATGAATATTAGAAAGATCCCAGCGCAGTGCCCACTGCAGACAACAGAAAGGTTCACACTGACATTGCCAGGCACACTGAATTAATTTTTTTTAAAAGTGGAAGGTACAAACTAACTAAACATATAAATGGAAGTCAAGAAACAGAATGCAGGAATACAGAAAAGAGTGATAATACTGAAACCATGCAGCTAGCTAGGGAGGTTGTCAAAGGCATGGGAGTAGAAATTCCTGCACAAAACTTTAGTTAAGAGCCAAAGAATGTGTATTTATTTCACTCATGATGACAAGCTCAAGGCATCTACACAAAAATAGGATGAGTGCTGAAAGATGAACTGACACAGGCTGTGCATTTCATCTGAGGAGCATGGATGCTGTTCTTATAGGAAGAGAGAATCATTCAGAGCACAAAGTTATTACAGACAGAACAATCACTGCTGTAATGAAATGATGTACAACCGGTCAGAGGCATAAAAAAGCTGTTTCTTTCAGGAGGATAATTAAAGGCTTTTTCTGTTTTAGAGCTGATAATAGAATTGTCTATATTGAGAAACAGATGAGAATCCCCAAGCACATTATTGCTGTGTATTTTATCAGTTCCTTCCCTCTGAAAGAGGGGAATGCTACAAATAGATACAAGTAGTTCCCATTTCACAAGTTTATTTTCAACATGACTTAACACTCAACGTTGTCTTCCTCACTGTATATAGCTGGTGACAATCTTTCTGTATTTACAAACTGTATTAGTTAAGTTCACTAGGGAACTGAAGTGTTTGAATTGGAGGCATAGGAAATTCCAGGAATTCAAGATAAAAGTAAGCACTATTATACACTAAATGTTCGTTTATTAACTGCTGGATGGCCTCAGCATTCCATCTGGCCCTCCAAACCAGGGCCTGTATGGGACATTTGGACACAGAGACTAAAAAAATTAATGTTTTGATGGGAATAGGAAAGAGTTCTACTTGTCAACAAGAATTTTGGCTTTAATTTTGCAAATAAAAATGTAACTGTGTCTGGAAATGTTCTAAGGATTTAAACATACTTAAGAAGTTATAAGGAATTATAATTATTAAAGAACACTCTAAAACTACCAGGGAGTACATGGAATTAATGAAGACTTAGTTCTTGCAAATTGAACTGGTTTATTGAAATGGGATGTTAAAAGACAACTTTAGCACTATCATTTCTATTGTAAGAATAATTCCTTTTGCTTTAAATTCAGATTATTCTTAAACTCGAAATTAAATTAATTTCTCATCAAGGTAGGCTTTAGTGCTACAAATTTAAGAAATTTCCAAATTTACACTAGTTCTGGTTTTATGCAATATTTCCACAAAGCATGAATTCTTTTACAATTTCCACTCAGCTCTGTCTCCCAGCAACATCTATTTACAAACACTCACTGAAAATTTAGATATTAAAACTACAGATACACAGGGTAAAAAGGCAATCTAAAAAGGAATATTCAACCAGTATCTTTCTTCTGGCTCATTTGAATACCAAACTACAAAAAAAGTATCTTGTCACCTTGAAGAATATTCTAGTCCTTCACTGATGAGACTGGGGATGGATCAAGGGTGAAAGACTTCCAATATTCCATTCACCAATTCTATGAAGTCTTACAGTATGTCAGATCTTGAATGCAACTTTTCATTTAATATCTTCCATCTCTTTCACATACTTTGGAGGAATAAGAGAAAGGCTTCAGATAGATACACAGAAAAAATAAAAAAGACAATATCTCAGAGCTACTCATCTGTCGCGGTAGAGACGGACACACAACACACACTTATTGTAATCCAAAGCCATAAGAAGCAAAAAGAATCTTTATCATTCTCTGCTATTACTCTTATACCTCTTCACAGTTACAGCGGCTTATTGTGATTGGCTGCTTAGCAAACAATGACAGTGCTGTCTAAAAAACAATGACCATTCAAACAGCAATACAATTAGCTATACCAGCAATTGGTTACATATTATATGCAAGTTTCCTCTTGTACACTCTTGATGTTCCATAGCAAGAACACCTTCTTTCATTGATTATCTTCTTCGCTAGCACTGTGGCTTTCACTGTGACTGCAGTTTCTCACAGGTAGATTATTACTGTTTTTAAATCAAGCTCTGTGAGGCTTTCAGACCAGCTGTCAGCCTCATCAGATCCCACACTCATCTCAATGCAGTTTTTCTATCTAACTATCTTATGGACTATCTGAGAACTTGTCTAGATTTCATCTCTAAACTCTAAATTTAAACCCAGAGAGGGACAGTCACACTCTCAACCTATGTCGAACACTGTACACAGGACCCTATGCATTAAAGGCCTTTTGTACATAGGATATAAATCCAAGCCTAAATTCAGAGTTTTATTTATGATTTTATTATTTTTTTCCCTTCATAATAAAATAAAGCCCATTTATCTGAAAGAGTCATAACAGCATCCCACTTCAGGGAAGTGTACTCCTGTAGTTAGTAGCAGGAAAATCTGGTGCTTAAGGGTAATTGTCAAGATAAAGAAGTTCATGTGAAGGGAATCTCTCTTTCTTTGCTACTAACTGAACACAGTTGCCCATTTTGTTGAGAGACAATAAAGTTATTTTGGAATGTTATATTAGCGTAATAAGAAATACATGGAAGACAAGCATCAGAAACGTTTTATTTCCTAATCAGGAACAAGTTTTGAGACTAAGGGAAGAACACACATATTAAATTGACCTAGAAAAATGCCATCTCAAAAGTATTCAGTAAGTGCATAGGTATTGAGACACCAATAATGGAATCAGTAAAAAATATAGACTTAAATCTCATGTGCTCTACTACCTTAACAATGAAAACCCCAACCCTTCTCTTTTTTTAACAAATGAAAGCTGGGGCTCTGAAATCATCCCATGCTGAGCAAAAGGAAGCTGAAAATTTTTAAAATATAATGGAATTTTTTGAAAATTACGAAGATAGAAACAAAATCTAGGCAATATACACTCATTAACTACTTAAGCAGCTATTTGCAAAGCTGTTTAAATCTTCGGAGGAACTACTGGGAAAAAATGCAGAGTATTACTATTAGAAGATGTTAAAACAGATGTTCCCCAACAATTTGTCACAAAAATTCAAAATATTTTATAAAGTTCACTTATTTTTTCAACAGTCTTTGAAGTACAGAACAGCATTTTTTAAGAGCTGTGATTTATAGGCATACTGTTTTATTTGGATTGTTTTGTAAATCATGTGGGGCTTTTTTCTGTTCTTGTAATGTGACAGCTTAACTCCTCTCTTATGTCAGAACAAAATGAAAAAAAATCCATAAACAAAGGAAACTCTCTTTGGACTTGTAAATCACAAAGAATATGTTGGCATGATACACATCAGAAAAAAATTGCAGGCTATCTCACACTTGCTTTCTGTTCCAAAGCCTGGTGACTGGAATTAGATTACTTCATTGGAAGTAAGGATCTTACACCTAGTTTACACAAAACTTGTATTAAACATTGCAATGTGATTATGCTGGACATATCTAATGGAATGTGATTCATGTACAATACATTGTAAATTCATCCCAACCTGGTCCTGTGGTGGCCACGGGTACTTCCTGGGCAATTAACCAACTTTTCAGTGGTTTATTAAATTTGGGGAGCCAGTCCTCCTGGCATGTCTGAGTCCAGAGGCAGTAGGAAAAGTTTTCTGAACCAACCACTGGTATCTTGCTGCACCATGCACTCTGGACATGCTTATAGTTCCTGAAACAAATTCCTTCCTCTTCATCATTTCCCCTGGTGGTGAACACCAACATGGAATAGCCATTAACACTGGAACTAGATGAGTTTTTACTTCATAGATTTCTTGATGCCAACAAGAAAAGTTATTTGTCTCATACAGGAACTGAAGGAAAAGTGCTTCCAAAAAGTCATTTAATGTTAATTTTTTAAATAAATGCTTTGCTTTTCCTTTACCTCCAAAATGGCTTTAACTGTTGAAAAACTCCACAATATTTTTTCAAAATACTGAGTCTTCAAATTAAACTTTTATATCAATTTACAGTTGAATTTAGTGTGTCTCAAAATTGTCATATATTGTCCCCAAACATGACATAACATGACATTCATTCACAGAGCTCTAGCTAACAAGGAGTTAAACAGATGCAATGAATTATATATATCAATTACACTAATTACCAGTATTACTAAAACCTGTGGTAAATCTAGTGACCTTTCCATCCCTAGTTCCCTTAATTTGTAAAAGAGCAAATATTTGTTTTCATCAGTAACATAAAACAGCTTAGTCATATCTTGACAGAATTACTTCAGAGTTTTCTTATCCTTTTGTGAGTCCTCTTTACAATACTTCCTCTAAAGTGTCTGAAGAGCATACTGACTCCTCTATGGAACAGGTTCCTGTAAGAGTGGGGCAGCAAGTTAGGCTCAAAAATTGCCAAAGTATTTTGCATTTGCAATCACTTTGTCCACAAAAGTCCTGGGTCCTGAAAAGTGAAGGTAAATCAAAATCCTGGTCTGCTATTCTGCAAACAGAAGAAAGAGAACAATGCTTTTAATGACCTACTGGTAAGTCAGTTGAGGCCACCATATTAATTAACAAATAGTTAACACTTTTGAGTAGCTAATTCAATGACCAGGAATACAGAAAAGCCTGAAAATCTATGTTTGCAGAAATCTTCACACAGCTGTACAAACCTAATTCATTTAGGCAGGCACCTACGAATCTGTTAATTATTTGAAAGTTGGAAAGTTGAGAGGGAAAAAGCCTCCATCTGCATTTCATGCTCATGCACTGTTATGAACTCGGAATACACTAATCTGGAAAACATGTATAAAGTCCCAAAGGAGTGGCTACATTCATGTGTGTCTGCCTCTCTGCGAAATTTCGCTGACATTATGGAGGAGCGTAAGAAGACCCAGAATGTGCTAAGATGCTATATTGTTCAGCATCCAGTCTAGGTTTTAAGGGTGCACTGATATAGGCATAAAAAGGGTTGATTTTACTCTTTCAAGTACCTACTGTAAAGTACCTACACTGGGGATCCCAAGCCAACTGCTAACAGATTATACCCTGGAAACTGAGATGCTGAAACAATGAAATTGTTTCAGTGATTTTATGAGTAATCATAAAACTGTTGCTGTGTTTTGCTTCTTTAATTCTACATTTATTTTTACTATTATTACATAAAGGATATTTTAAAAATATACCTGGATGAAAAACACCACTAATAGAGATCTTCCCCTGTGTCAATGTAAAATGTATTCTAAATTGTATTGTATTTCTTTTGGGGACTAGTTACCTTTTAAAATACACTTTTCTAAAAATTCTGTAAGTGTTTTAAATGAATATTTGCAAGCTCCAGTTTATTCTGTACATCTGGGATCTCTTTAATCAGTCATTTTTTTATTAAACCATGTGGAGAAATGATAGTCTTGTTCACACAACATTGCATTAAAAAGAATGCATATGGTTGCTTCATGAAAGGAATTAAAAGAGCCTAGGGATGCTGGAGATGACTGCATGGTCTGGTTACTTGAGGTTTAACAATTCTTGCTATTCACAGCTGCCAGTGTTGCATGTAAGTGTTATATTCCCCATTGTTTCCCAACTCTTTGTACTTCTTGTAAGACTAATACTGGCTAAAGGATTTTGTAAGACATACAGCTGGTAATCAACTATCTACGATTCAAGAAGTTTTAAAAGGTACTGGATATTCTAATCCCTTTAATTCTTCATTTCCATAACAATTTGGTTTTATATTTTCCCTAGGAAGTTTAAAACCGTAATGTAAGAAAAGGAGAAGGTTTCATTTCCTCATTAAAAATTTCCATTCAACAGTAAATTTCAACAGTAAAAATTTCACTTCGATACTAAATCTGAGCCTGGAACAACAAGAATTAGCAACTGCTTAGGGAGTGAGGAAACTGCCCAAACAACTCCAACAACTGTAGTTTTAAAACATGCTCCAATCTGGAAGAATTTTTGCTGTTTCCTAACCTTGAACATCAGCATCACCACTCTATTTCCAAAGACCCAATAGGAAAGGGGAAGATAGGGGAACCTGCATGAGAAGGAGAGACCAAAGCATTACAGAAACTTCAGCATTTTTTCTCACAGTATCAATTTGAGGATAAAAGGGAAACAACAGAAATTTCAGCCAGCTTTCACCAGCAGACCTCCTCATCCAAATTGTTAGATCTCATCCTGGGATGGATGAAAGGATAGATGAATGAATGGATGGATGGATGGATGGATGGATGGATGGATGGATGGATGGATGGATGGATGGATGGATGGATGAATAGAAAGATTTTTTTTCCAACAGACGTATAATATAAATATCAAAAATCTAGCTAAGCTCTAACTCTATGGCAAATTGAGAAATGACAACAGCTTTATTTAATTTCCTCTGTTGTCTGGTATGAAATTCTGATAATGAGTTTGAATTGTAGGATAACAAGTTTTGGAACTATGGACTCCTTTCTAGTGTTCCATATTATGCTCGAGAAGAACAATGGCTTTTCTTTTGAAAAAATAAATTTTTATTCATGTGATGGGGAAGATCATTGCATTTCACATCAGATTCATGTTTTGAATGCTGCAACTGCCAATGTTTGCAGAGTCTGAACCACGTGACTTTTCCCATTTGGGTATTAAGTCACTCACAGAACTCAGCAAAGAAACCCTTTGTAGCAACAAAACAGCATTTTTTTTTTATTTTCTCCTAAAACTAACAAGAAGAAGTAGGAGGAAAATTTGTGTAACTGTTCCTTTAACCACTCTGCAGAAAGTCAAATGCTTTCCATTTAACATGTGATATTTCCAGCTGTTTCCACTGTTAAACAAATTACCTAAGAAAAAAAGATTTCCTATGAGTAACATCTCATTAAAATGAGATGTCCTTGAAAAGTTCTGCTGGCTTTTACAAATGAGCAAAAAATTAAAAAATAAAAAAAAAAGAATAAGCAAATTACGAGAGCTGAAGACAATCCCAAATCAAAAGAGCCAGACCCCAGCAGACCAGCAAATGATTTGAGTTCTGAAAGTCATCACACCAACAAGGACTCACAAACATCCTCATGCAGAGCAGTCAGAGTACACTGTTGGAAATGGCTCTTACATCACCCGTGCAGGAGCTATATTAAATTCACAACATTTGCTCTGAGGCTGGAACATTAGAAGTGTCCCTTCATTCCTCTTTTCATTTGGTGTCCACTCTAACATCATCAATTCTCCAGTTATATTATTGGTTCAATATTGTTTATGTAAGAATTAGTTTTTCTAACAAGTATTTTCTGATGTAGATTCACAGAACAGTCTGAATTGGAAGGGACCCACAAGAATCATCAAATCCAACTCTTAAATGAATGGCTCATGCAGGGAACAAACCCACAGCCTTGGTGATATTAGCACCATGCTCTAAACAACTGAACTAATCTCAGGATGTAAGTAGAGCAGCACTTAATACCATGAAGCGCTGTTGAAGAGCATATTTTGTGTTCTTTTCATTTACTCCTATAAACACAAAAATTAGAGTCAGCTGCTAGTTTAGTTGAAATTAAAAGGATGCATATCACTTTTATGTTACAAATGAAACCAGACTATTTTTTAAAGAAAGAAGAAGCAGTAAGTTATTCCTTGAAGAGTTTGTCTAGGATTTATTGCAAATGCACAAACCAAAATCATTTAATGCAGCCACAGCTAAGATGCAGTATATATTGTTTCACTTCTCATACAGCTAATTCTGGCAGATACTAATTATCCACCCCAAACCTACACGTCTTTAATTATCTCCTTGTCTCTAAAGTTGATATCATTGCCAGTAATAAAACTCAAACTAAAACATTTTAAATATATTTTATTATTATTATTATTATTAGGCATAACACAGTTTTCCTTACCTTGTGTTTAAAATACAATTCTACTATTCTTACAAATTATTTTGAGATTTTTCTTTCTTTTCTTGTTTTTTTCTCTTAAGAAAAGCCCAGCTTTGTAATGTTTTGTGAGACCAGATGCACTTTTAACGTGAAAACAATAAAATGCAAATCTGGTTGAAGTCAACGAAGACAAAATTAAACAAAACAAGTGCAGACTGACCCAGCTGCCTTTGGCTGGGATGCTGCTGGGATGCATGTAGCTGCCTCATTGTGAGAGTGTTTGCCAGTATAATCTGCTAATAGCAGAGTACACACCAGCACTAGCTGTATTTTAGCAACGAGGTAATTTTTTCAAAGCACTTATCTTCAAGCTGTCAGCGAGGCTATGCCTGCAGCAGTGCCTTCCTTCCCTGGCTTTGTGAAGGCTCTCTAGCCATCTGTGCTCTAGAGTTTTCTCATGTTCCTCTTGCAATGACCTCAAATAATCCTACTCTCACCACACGACTTGTCTCTCTCCTGGTGCCTTCCAGCAGCATGTTCTTTTGTCCCTAGCAGGGTTTTTTTGTCCCAGCGGCGGCAGTAGGACAGCACGCCTGCCGTGGGAGAGCTCTGCCAGAGGAATGCAGCAGGGCTGCTCTCTGCAGCAGGAAAAGGCTTCCCTGCCCCGCGGTACCTGCCCGGGGTGCGCAGCGGCTGCTCCAGAGACGTCGGTCTGTGGTGCTCCCTGGAGGTGCGTTCTGGGAAGTTTCATAGAACCATCTGTGCAAGGGAGGGTGAAACACAATCCCCAGCGGTCTACAAACCTGTCAGTGGTTTTATGACCAGTGTGCAAGAGAGAGGTGGTTCACTTCCCAAACTTAGGATCATACCATAATTCTGGTGAGTAACAGGAGCTTCGGATTTTTGATTCCTTTCTCTGATGACCCGGGACAAAAGTTTCACCTTTAGTACACAGAGTCTGCAGGATGCTTACTTTCTCTCCGTCTCCACCAGTTACAGTCTGATTGCATTTCCCACGGCTATCCCACGAAGCTTGTATTCCTAACAGTGTCACAGGAAAAAATACCCTGATTCCTGCCACGCGTCTTCCAGCAGGCTCAGTGCTCTGAGACTCTCACCTGTAAGTAACTAATGGAAAGCTATCACTTCAGAGTCCAACTTATCGCTCATCTGCCCAGCCACACTTCCAGCTGAGCTAGGAAGCATTTCTCTTATCTATCGATAGAAAATAATAAAAAGGGTGAAGAAATGGTCATAGCTATGCTTTCTAATGGAGAGATGGGTTAAGGGCTCTTTTCTGACAGTCCAGTTCCTTGAGAGGATGCTAGCCAGTGTATCTACAGGTTTTTGCTTGAAAAGAGATATGGAGCAAAATATGCAGAAAACAGACCTTCCGTCTTTCAGAATGCTTCCTCTTGTGCTGAAAAGAGGGATAATAAATGTCCTTTGATTTTACATCTTGGTGCTATCCATCGGCCAATTGTTTCTCTCTGGAACCATTACAGTCCATGAACTGTATAGCTGTAAGGATTTCCAAATTTGGACAATATCCTCTCACTAGGTCATATCTAAGCTTGTCTCTGAAGTAGACAGTGTATTTGAATATTTCATTTATCCTGGCTTGAGTCATAACATTTAAATTTGTCCTCCTTCTCTTGATGCCTACCAGGGCTTTTCTCTTGCTTAGAACCAGGTTTTCTGTTTCTTCTCTCATTGTTACTGGCCTCCTGCTTCCCATCTCTTTTGCTCTTTCACACCTCCATAGCAAATTTCTATGGCTCTGGAAAACCTTTTGATTTTCTGTGACTCTTAACAATTTCCTTGGCCAGCTGCTCTGAGACTCCTGATCTCCCTGGGTTCTGGCTTTTGATTATTTCTGGCATGGGATGGGAGGAATGATATCCTCTCCTCAGTTTTGCCTAACATTTTTGAAAGGGAAAATATAAAAGAAGCATCCTCAAACAAAGCTTTTTTCATTGTCTGAAGCTAGACTTTTTTTCCCTTGTTGACTTTCACATGTCCTTGACATTGAAAAATAGAGAGGAAAGAAAGGGATTTTTTTTTTTTAACTTTCCTCTGACTCTTTCCTGTTTCCTCATGTACACTTTATACATGTTTATCCAAGCAAGCAGAAAACAAACCTGATCCTGTTGCCTACTGGTGTATCCTTATGGCATAATTATTGCTAACTGCTTAGAGCAGCTAATGTCCCTGCTCTGGTCTAGACTCAGAAGACAAGTTTTTCTGACATATATGATATGTGTCACCTGTGCACTCACCCGGTGTTACCAGAATGAGCAAACTTTAAGTTGTGACAGAAGTCAAGAGGGCAGAAAATAAGGAAAAAGTATCAGCTTCAGTTTTCTGTAGACAGTTCTCAGCGTCAGGCTACCAAAAATACACTCAGCACTTTAAGGAGAAAGGCAATCCTTTTTGATTCACATCTGTGTTCAGGTTTTGGCTTTTGAAATGGACTCGAGATTTAAAGAAATGGGATGTAAAATTATATAAAAAGCTTTTCCATCCATCATTTACCATGGATGTAATTTTTTTCTTAATTAAAGAAGTATAGAAGTCTCATTAGGTAGTACTAAGGTAGCTGGATTGTAGATGAATCAAAGGTCTTAAAAAAGATAAATCTGACCAAAAAAAAATAAAGAAGGAAATATTATTATTTTGATACCATATATACATGCAGTAACCAGCATGAGATACATCTACCCTTTGTTCCAAGTATTTTTGTTTCCATAGGAGAAAGATCAAGTTAGAGAGCAGGATTACACAATATAATATAGTATGATCACAACCCTCGACTTCAGGAGAGCAGATTTTGGCCTCTTCAGGGATCTGCTTGGAGAAATATCATGTGATACTATCCTGGAGAGAAGAGCAGCCCAGGAGACCTGGTTGATTTTTGAGGATCACCTCTTCCAAGCTCAAGGATGGATCATCCTCATGTGCAAGATATCAAGCAAAGGCAGTTTTCAGGAGTCCTGAATGGATGAACAAGAACATCCTGAAAAAACTCAAGCATAAAAGGAAATCATAGGGGAGGTGGAAGTAAGAACAGGTGAAACAGGAGGAATATAAAAAATGGTCTTAGCATGCAGAGATGGGCAAGACAAACACTTCTAGAGTTAAATTTGGTGAGCTATGTAAAGAGCAGGGAGAAACGCTTCTAACCAATTTTTGGTAGCAAAATGAAAATGTGATTAGGAGAAATATAGACCCATTTTGAATGGAATAGGGGTCCTGGTGACAAAGGGCATGGGATCAAGGTGCCTAATGTCTTATTTGCCTTGAACTACACTGGTAAGCCCAGCCTTCAGGAATCCAGGCCCCCGAGGCACATGGGAAAGTCTGGAGCAAGGAAAATTACCCACGGAGGAGAACCAGGTTAGGCAACATTTGATCAAATGTCATATGCAAGTCCATGGGACATGATGGGATGCACCAACAGATGAAATTACATGAAGTTCCTGAGGACCGGAAGAAAGTACTTGTCACTCCTCTCTTAAAGAACAGTGAGAAGGTGTATCTGGGGACTTATAGCTTATTCAAGCTTACCTCAATTACTGAGAAGGTGATGGGAAACATAATCCCCAAAACTGCTGCCAAACATATTAAGGACATAAAGGGAAGAAGTTAACAGAGGTTTATAAAGTGAAAATCATGCTTGACCAACTTGACACCTTTTCACATTGAGTGGTTTTATGGACAAGAGGACAGCAATGGGTGCTGTTTGTCCTGACTTAAGCTAGGGTGGTAAACTTGTTCAACATGAGCCAGTGACGTGCCTTTGCAGCAAAGGATGTCAACAGCATCATGATCTACCTCAGGAAAAGAATCAACAACAGATTGACAGAGGTGATTGTGCCCCTCTACCCAGCACTCATGAGGCACGTCCTGGTCAGTGGCCTTCCCTGCAGTGGAACAAATGAACATCCAGGTGTGAGTCCAGTGAAAGGACATTTATATGAATATAAATACCGGATTTTGGGGGTTGTCCTGTGTAGGCCAGGAGTTGGACTTGATATCTTTTTGGGTCCCTTCCAGCTCAGGATATTCTATGATCCTATGACTAAGGGACTGAAGCGTCTGTCGTACAAGGAGAGTCTGAGAGAGCTTGTGCTGTTCAGCCTGTAGAAGAGAGGGCTCAGAAGGATCTTGTAAATATAAGTAAATATCCAATGAGAGGGAATAAAGATGACATAGCCAGAGTCTTGAGTGGTGTGCAGTGAAAGGACAAGAGCCAGCGGGAACAAACAGAAATAAAGAAATTCCATTTAGACTTAGAAAAAGGGTAGGTTTTTTTATTGTAATGGTGCTTCAATACTTTCAAGAACCTGTTCCAATAGAAATATTGTAGATTCTTGATGTTTGGAAAGAATCAAAACCTGGCTGGACACAGTCTTGAGCACTCTGGTCTAGCTGACCATGCTTTGAGCAGGTGGTTGTATTAGAGGATCTCCAGAGATCCCTTCCAACTTCAACTATTCCTTGATTCTGTGATTCTGTGTTTGTAAGTCTACATCCCTGCTTTTGTAAATGAAAATTTTAAATCTTTCCATCCATTTTAATCTTGGAAATGTAAAGGATTTCTAATACTCTCACAAAATCAAAAATGCATGGCCAGCTGAGAGTAGCAAGTGAGAAAAAAAGGTAGAACTATAAAATAAATGTCCTCACCAGTACTTCTAACTGGGATATTATGCTTCTCTTCTTTAAATACATATCTTGCAAATGTGAGATCCTGGATACCCTGGAAGCAGTATAAGCAATCTTTCTTTAGGAACACATGGTGGCAAAGTGTGTTAAAGCCTCACAGGTGAACTGAAAGCAGTTAAAGAAAGGAAACTATGCTATATTTAACTTATATTTGATTTTTGAAAACATACTGGTTTTAGCTGTAAGGTTTTCTTTCTCACAGTGTAGAGGCAGCAAAAAATATTAGGTGGAAAAAAAATCCAATTTAGAACTGATTCAGGATCTCCTTAAATCTAATCTTAGCTGAAATCAAAAACCAGCATATTAAGTATCATATTCCTTAACAGTAAACCAACTTATCTTGCAAAGAATATTCAGCTCAGTTCAGTCAGAATAGAATAGAATAGAATAGAATAGAATAGAATAGAATAGAATAGAATGTTTCAGCTGGGAGAGACCTACAACAATCTTCAAGTCTAACTGTCTATATTTTTTGAAAAATAATTAAATCTGTTCTGAAAACTTTTTCAATTAAAAGAATACATATTCTCCAAAAAAAGAAGTATTATAATGTAGGAGGATATATGGTCCCTTTTAGACATAGAAACCAAAAAATGCTTCAATAGAGAAATATTTCTCAATGAAGATTTCCTAGAATTTTTGCATCGCTGCCACGGGCCGCCCGGTGGCCTGGCAGGAGGCAAGGCGGTGTCCTGGTCGGCGACCAAAGGGACACAGTCCTCGTGGCTGGTCGGAGCGCTCTGCTCAGAGGCACAGAAAGGAGCAGGCTGCAGCTTGGATGTTGCCGAGCAACGGGACAGCAGCGAAGGAGGCAGAGGGACCTCTCTGGTGCTCACAAATCCAGCTTTATTGATAGCAAAGTAACAAGGAGCTTCAAAGCTGAAGGGGA